>JAVLUX010000026.1:36500000-36757500 GCA_032164185.1 Moxostoma hubbsi | reverse complement strand
TAATAATATTTATGAATATATTATTATTATTATTATTTATGATAATTATATATAATAATATATTATAATTACAAATAATAATAATCATTATTATATTTATTCATATATTATTATTATTTATGATAATTATTTATAATAATATATTATAATTACAAATAATAATAATCATTATTATATGTATTAATATATTATTATTTATGATAATTATATAAAATAATATAATTACAAATAATAATAATAATAATAATTATATGTATTAATATATTATTATTTATGATAATTATATAAAATAATATAATTACAAATAATAATAATTATTATATGTATTAATATATTATTATTTATAATAATGATATATTATAATATATTATAATTACATATAATAATAATCATTATTATATTTATTAATATATTATAATTATTTATGCTAATTATATATAATAATATATTATAATTACAAATAATAATAATCATTATTATATTTATTAATATATTTGTATTTATTATCAAATTATTTCGAAATTTTACAATTTAACATTAAACAAGATTAATAAATGTTGTAAGGATTGTTTATTGTTAGTTCACGTTAACTATTGTGTTAACTGATGTTAACGTATACAAACTTATTGCAAAGTATTACCGTAAAGGTTTGTTGTGAAAACTATGTCTGGAAATGTACGACAATAAGAAAAGAAGCTGATTTGAGTAAACCTGGAGAATTCACATTATTCAAAGAAAATATTCCTATAATGAACAGTTAGGAAAAAACATGCCACAAAAATATCATTAAACTAATGCACTTAAAGCTATTAATAATTTATAATTAATTATTTAATTAATTATTAACTAATAATTAATAACTAGAAATCTACCAACAGTCGTAATTCATAAATACTATTTATTTTGTAAACACTGTTCAAAATAATTTCATTGCAATGTTATATTGTTTAATTTAATTACTGCTAAATGGTGTAATTAAATACTGTCCAAGGCAGCTGAGCTACATAAATAAGTCATAAATGAACTCTATTACCCATCATGCTCTGCTCACCTGTTTCTGGAGGCGCAGGTTTTCCTCCTGTTCTGCTATTGCTCTCTCTTGTGCCTCTCTCTCCTCCTGCAGACGCTGCTGCTCTGCCATGAAGCACGCCTCCTCTTCCCTGCGTTTCCTCTCCTCCTCCTCACGTCTGGCATGCTCCTCTCGAAGTGCTCTGAATGAAGACGAGACAGTATTAGCGTTTACAGTCTCGATATTTATGGCCAAACAACAGGTCTCAACCTCAGACTGTGCATCTATGGACTATGTGACCAAAATCCATCCATTTTGCAATTTCGGTATTGTTGTTTGTAGATATACCAGACCCTGAACGTCACATGAAAAGCTTGTCCAGGCTGGCAGATCAGCTTAAACCAGTTAAGACCATCAAACAAAACAACTGACCTGCTCCTCTGCTCCAGTTCTCGTTTCTCTTGTTCCTCTTTTTCTCTCTGCTCGCGGGCTTGACGTCTCTTCTCCGCCAGCACCCTGGCCGCCTCTTCAGGGTCATTGGTCCCAGCTGTGGGCTTGGCAGCCAGAGGGCCGGGCTCCGGAGAGAGAGATCCAGAAGCTTTGGAGGCCTCATTGACCACCTCTGGAGTCTGAGGAGCTGCTGTGATTGGTGGAGAGACAGTCGGGGGCACGGCCGGAGCAGAGGAGACAGTAATGTCAGGAATATTGGGGATAGCTAAACCAAAGAAAATGAGAAAAGAAATTAATTAAACTTTTAACTAAATATTGGGCAAATTTAATTGAATTTAATTTAAGCTATATTAAAGGGTGTCGTCAAAATTGTATCATTTGTTACCATTAGGACTAAAAATAATCCTAATACTAATTATATGTATTAATATATTATTATTGATAATAATTATATATAATAATATAATATCATTTCAAATAATAACAATAATAATAATAATAATAATATTTATGAATATATTATTATTATTATTTATGATAATGATATATAATAATATATTATAATTACAAATAATAATAATAATCATTAGTATGTTATTAATATCTTATTATTTATGATAATTATATATAATAATTCATTCATTCATCTTCAACCGCTTATCCTGTACAGGGTCACGGGGGGCTGGAGCCTATCCCAGCTAACATTGGGCGAAAGGCGGGGTACACCCTGGACAGGTCGCCAGTCCATCGCAGGGCCACACATATACAGACACACACTCATACTCACATCCACACCTAGGGCAATTTTTGGAGACACCAATTAACCTAGCCTGCATGTCTTTGGATGGTGGGAGGAAGCCGGAGCACCCGGAGAGAACCCACGCAGACACGGGGAGAACATGCAAACTCCACACAGAAAGGCCGGGGCAACCGGGGTTTGAACCCACGACCTTCTTGCTGTGAGGCGACAGTGCTAACCACTGCACCACCGTGCCGCCTATATATAATAATATATTATAATTTCAAATAATAATAATAATAATATTATTTATGAATATATTATTATTATTATTTATGATAATTATATATAATAATATATTATAATTACAAATAGTAATCATTATTATATTTATTCATATATTATTATTTACAATAATTATATATAATAATATATTATAATTACAAATAATAATAATAATAATTATATGTATTAATATATTATTATTTATAATAATCATATATAATAAAATATTATAATTACAAATAGTAATCATTATTATATTTATTAATATTTTATTATTTACAATAATTATATATAATAATATATTATAATTACAAATATAATAATAATAATTATATGTATTAATATATTATTATTTATAATAATTATATATAATAATATATTATAATTACAAATAGTAATCATTATTATATTTATGAATATATTATTATTTACGATAATTATATATAATAATATATTAAAATTACAAATAATAATAATTATATGTATTAATATATGTATTAATATATTATTATTTATAATAATTATATATTATAATATATTATAATTACAAATAATAAAATCATTATTATATTTATTAATATATTATTATTATTTATGATAACTATATATAATATATTATAATTACAAATAATAATAATAATAATAATAATAATATATAAATAATTTTCATACAATAAATATTGAGATGGTTTATTTTTATTTAACTCTTTGTTTAGACTGTGTAGTAATGGCTTTTCATATTTGAAGATTTAAAGTATGGATCTGTGAAAAAAAATAAAAATGATATATACAGTATATATATAAAGTATAGTATATATATATATATATAAACGGCATTTGCAAAATAGCAAAAATAAATAAAGTCATGGTCCAAAATTTCCAAGACAGTTTTAATGTGATGTTTATATAATAAAAATTTGAAAAGTTGAAATCTGGTCATTTTAATAAGAATCCACCCCTAGGACTTAAAAGTACCTGAAATTAAAGAAACACCCTTATATTAAAAGCCCAAAAAGTCTGTCATGTGCATTTGAAAACCAATGAGCTGTCACACAGATATATCAGATTGCAAAAGCCACTCTCAAGAGCTCCAGGAAGTCTCTATTCTTCGGTCACACTCACCCTTTGTCTCCTTGGGAGGGTCAGCCTGACTGGGCTCCTTCTTTGTTTCCACAGAGACAGCAACGACAGCGGGTTGCTGCACGCGGGCGGGAGTCTGAGCTCGTTTAGGTCGGGTCTTGGTGCCAGGAGGGGTCCGGCCTGAAGACGAGGTGGCTTTAGAAGACACAGCAGGGTTGGGGGAGAGAGGACGACTTCTGGGGGTCGCAGGCGATGACGATCTGTTTTTAGCTTTGACATTTGGACTGAGAAGACAATTAAGAACATATTACAATCTAGACCAAAAAAAGGCCTAACACTATTTCCTAACCAGGTACAATCTGATAAATCTATCTTTTAATAGGGCCATCTATTTTACACATTAATATAGTGGAATTAAATATATATACATTTAAAAAAAAAAAAATCTGAATTTATATATATATATATATATAGTATGCCCAATTCCCACTACTTCATAGGTTACTCAATCCAGGTGGTGGAGGACATGTCTCAGTTGCCTTCGCTCTGCACATCATGTAATTAATTCAATCAAAAATGGTAATCGATTGACAGCTCCAATTTTTTTATTTTCTAAACCAGTAACTCGATGCTAGGGTGTGTGTTTCCCAGGGCATTTCTAGGTGGTTGCTATGGTGTTCTGGGTGGTTGATGGGGCATTATAAGGTAGTTGCTGATACCGAAAAACGAATTAATGCATTCATGACATCAAGACTGGATTATTGTAATGCATTACTGGGAGGATGTCCAGCAAGTTCAATAAATAAACTTTGACTGGTTCAAAATGCAGCAGCCAGAGTGCTAACAAGAACCAAGAAATATGATCATATTAGCCCCATTTTATCTTTGTTACATTGGCTACCTGTTAAATTGCATATTAATTCTGTTCACTACGTACAAAGCTTTGAATGGTCTAGCTCCGCAGTACTTAAGTGACCTTCTGTCGCGTTCATTACGATCGCAATATTCTGGCCTGTTAATAGTTCCTAGAATATCAAAATCCACAAAAGGAGGAAGATCCTTTTCATATTTGGCTCCTAAACTATGTAATAGTCTCCCTAACAATGATCGGGATGCAGACGCACTCCCTCAGTTTAAATCTAGACTAAAGACTCATCTCTTTAGCCATGCATACACCTAATTTATCCTTCAACTCACAATTAGGCTGCTTTAGTTAGGTTTACCGGAACTAGAAACATCAATCATGATATATAAATCTGCAATAAATTGAATGGCATCTACGCTAATATATTTGATTTGTTTCTCTGTCTCAACCTTGAGACTCCTATTCTGAGGCCAAAAGAACCGGCTGGATCCAGCCCCATTTCTGCTTCATGTTGGACTCTACTGCTATGTGCCGCTAAGTGATGACGGCTAAATGCAGCCAGTGCCAGCCAGACATCACTTCAGTCTATTACGATGGACTTCAGAGGATGAACTGTTGCCAACTCCAACCATAAGACATGGGATACTTCCTCTACCACTGCCTGAACCTTGGATTTATGATGTACCTCACCGAAATGACCTGCTGGTTGTACTGTGATGCACCTCACTGATCTCTGACTGCATCACCTTTGTCTAATGATGGACCACACTCTTATAATGGAATACATAGACTATCAATTCATTGACAATTGCATCTAATCCAGGATGAACTTCAAAGACATTGGTCATTAATCTTACAGTTCATACAACATCATTGTTTAAACACTTACTTAGTTTAATCATTTTAAACCATGACTTGCACTGCAAAAAATAAGTAATATTGTCATTATATTCATGATGTTAGACAGAGGGGAACTGGCCCCCACAGTGAGTCTGGTTTCTCCCAAGGTTATTTTTCTCCCATTAACCAACATCTTATGGAGTTTTGTGTTCCTTGCCACAGTCACCTTCAGCTGCTCACTGGGTTATTAATGCAATTATTATTGAATTACTTATTTTTAAACACGATTAACCATCGTATTTAATCAAACTACACAATGATGACTCATAGACATTATAGATATTACAGATTTATCGTCTGTTAATGCACGACTTGACTTGACTAGTTGTTAGGGTGCTCTGGGTGGTTGCTTCCAGGCCCAAGTCAAAAGAGTCTCTATTAGATTCAGGTCTCTTCGTCAATGCAAGTCTATGGGAACTGTTGTCCGTCTGATAGCTTAGAAAAGTAATGGCACACCTCTCCTCACTCACCAAGCTACACAAGTGTGTGTGTGTGTGTGTGTGTGTGTGTGTGTGTGTGTGTGTGTGTGTGTGTGTGTGTGTGTGTCTGTGTGTGTGTGTGTGCGTGTGTGTGTGTGAGAGAATCACCTGGCTGCTGATTTTGTTCTGGTGATAGTCTGGGACAGTCTCTTCTTCTCTACTTTCTCTTTAGACAGAGCGTTCTTCTCCTTTTCATTTTCTCGTTCCTTGTCTTTCTTTTCTTTCTTCTTCTTCTCAAACTAAATGAAAAGAAAGTAATGAATTCGTTTTAGAGCGTCATATGATGGATTTGGAGTTTGATGTATTATTTAGACATGCATTAGTGTTCACAATGCAAAGTTTGTGGATGTTCACTAAACATAGCAGAGGTCTTAAAGGTACAGTAGCAAAAACTGCCTGTTTAACTGATTATGTCAGAGAGAGGGTCTGCTTTTGGTGCATGTCATATTGATTCAATCTGAAAAGTTCACAATCTTGACTAACATTGTATGTAGAATAAAGTGTAGAATATGGCACAATAAATAATTATTATTTTAAGCATTTTTCACTTTAATAGCGCTAATAATTTCTAATAGTTTTAAAGATAATAGTTCATTGTTTTGCATGTGTCGTTGTGTGACTGGGCATGTTTGTTTGGTGGTATTTACCGGTGTAGAGTTGCGTCTGTTTTGGCGCTGTGTGATGTCAGGTGTGCTGGCAGAGACTCTCCAACGTTCAGTGTTGTGCTGGTGAGGATGATGATGGGAGCTGCCTGTCAGAGGAGACAGAGACGCAGAGCGTGAACTCTGATCAGAGATCAGACACTGAGATGAAGAGACATTACTTTATATAGTCTTAAAACACCACAAACTCATCTGAGATCAGAAAAGAGATCTCTTATTCAGTTATTTAATCTTAAAAGTCTGCCCTCACTGAGCACTTCATTAGAAACACAATGGTCCTAATAAAATGCCAAAAAACGAACAGAATGTCAATTTACTTTTTACTGGAAAACAAGACAAAAATACTGAGTAATAAAACACTTTTTGCAGTGCTCAGAGAAGAAATGTTTATAAAAATACAATTTACTTAAAAAATTTTTTTTTTTTTAAATGCTTCATATTGACCGGAGGCTGATAATATGTGCACACAAAGGCAGTAAGAAGTATTTCAATGATCTGATTTACGCAAAATATAATAAAGATTTGATTTCCTCTCAACAGCAAGGTCAACCACTAGCTCGAGCTGCTGACATGATGAATGTGTGTGTGTTGTGTAACTCACGGGGGTCGCTGCTGTTCTGTAGGGTGGCTACGCTCCGACTCCGAGCCAGAAAGGAAAGAGTTGGCGTCATCAGTCTCTCCACGATGCGGCTCTCCCACGGGCTCAGAGGCAAACTGCGGGCTGACACAAGAGGATGCTGTTAATATCAACACACTTTCAGGTGGACACATACAGCAGGGCACTCATCAAAGGACCTTCAGCCAATCGACTGGCTGTTAAATCCAATGACAGGGAGCTTGACCAATCAGAAGTGGCCCTTTGTTGAGTGAACACTGAAAGCTATTTTTTTAGATCCTGTTCTCCTCCTAATGGAGACTGAATCTAGACTATTGTGAGTTTCATGATTGCTGATGACTTCTAAATTAGTGAACAGCTGTGATTCAAATTTAAGTACACACACACACACACACACACACAAACACACACACACACACACAAACACTTGGACACTCCCTTGGAATTTCAAGGGAGTTCATGTTTCAATTTAATTAGGGAATATAGCCAGCAATATTATTCATGCTGGTTAAATCAAAGATGCTGTAAGTACAGTTTAAGTATGTCCAATTACATCAATATAATCCATCAAACAAGCTCAAACACAATATATGTTCAACAGTCTGATGTTTCGGTGATGGGACTAACCAAGAAGCCCTGAGACAAATCGCAAAATTGTAATCTAAATGAGATTACAATCATCATTAAGTCATTTATGATGGTATTTAACACATCTGTATGGTTTAACGACACAATGTCAAGACTATCAAAGTGAAATAAACAGGTTTTATTCTGGCAATTATGCAATGTTGCTCTATGCACAGGGTTCCCACAACTTCATTTTTCACCGATGAATTTTCATGACTTTGCCACGATTTTTCCAGTCATTTTATAGAGATTGTACTCACAAAGAACAAAAGAGTACAATAAAAAAATAAGAAAACTGCACTTTCTCCGCAGTCTCTTACTTACAGCTATGCCAAGAGGAACTCTTTCAGGGGTATCTCACATTGCGACATTGCTCACATAGTTTATTGTTGGTCGCTTTTTTGACGGATATGAGTCTGGCAGATCAAATTTGAAGTTATATTTTGGAATTTCATATGAATTGAAAGTTCACGCTCAGTCCGCGACACCTGGCCATTAAAGCGCCACCAACCACCAACCGTAACCATAGCAACAGCTCCAGGATCCACACAGGCACAAGAGTTTTCCCATTTAGGCTTAGAAAATTTTACGAAAAACTCTTTTATATACAGAATATCTATTTTTCCACGTGTAAATAAATATTTTCATGGTTTTTAACTGTGGATTCTAAACTCTATAATCACGTCATCCCTAATTCAATGCATACTCTTAAATATTTATAGACTGTATTATATCAAACATTCAGAAAAAGCATTACCCTTACTGGTCTCCACTTTAACATCTCCACTGACTCCCCATATGACTCATTTGATGTATTTCATGTTTTATAAATGAATCCAAAAAAATTGCATGTTGTTAGCCATAGACTGCTTTGGGTGTTTTATTCCTGCAGGGGGCACCTGATGCTATGAAAATTGAATCCTCTATGCATCCGTATTTAAATCTAAGAATGCTTAATCTCCGTTTGGAAACATTTTACACTGGATAGTTATTTTTAACAAAAACTGATATTTGCAAGGATTCATACCTGTGAATGAAATCCACCTCAGTATTTTCTATAAAAGCATTTTTAAAAATTCTCATCCAGTAATAATAAACTACTGTGAGTTCATACATCCTGGCCAGCGCTGAGAAAAGTAACAGGTACCACATGACACCGCCGTCTAGTTGGGCGATACCAACTCGTACAAAGGAGGGGGGACTTCAGTTTTGCCAGACTCACAGCCACACTGTGCAAAGTATCTCATACGAAATAATTTTCAGCATTGGTAAAAACGTATAAACAAGGACAGATGCATGATTGGGTGGGGAGGGGGGATCACCCCCTTCACAGCATTGAGGGGAACATGTTCCCCCAACTCCCCCAATTCTATGCCAGTGATTCTAGCATTGTGAATGACGTAATCGAATTAAAAACAATGGAAAGAAATAAAACTATTGATTTTAAGATGTTTAATATAAGCATAGAATCATTATGTTTTATTTTTTTTAAATATTTTTAAATATGTAAGTAGTTTGAGAGTGTAGGGAGACTCGATTGTGCCACTGACAGTGCATCACTGAAGTGGGCGGTCGCTGCAGAGCTCTTTTGGTGCACTTTGTTGGCTGTGATTCTCTGATTGGTGGATCTTTCTTCAGGATTATGGGTAGTGTAGTTCTTCACCAGGAACTCCACTATTAAACACACTTTTAAAAAAATTGCCGACTGTCGGCATCAGTAGAAGCATGTGCCATTGATTAACAACTTGTTTTTAAATGTTTATAAGATATTGTTAAAAATCAATTCTCCAGTGGGGAAAATTAATGTGATTTTTACTTCCGGAACCAGATTGTTGCGTTCTACAGAAATGTCCATGACTTTTCAAGGCCTAGAAACCACAGTTTTGTAAATTCTCTGATATTTCAAGGTTTTCCATGACTGTGGGAACCCTGCATATGTTGTTGTATTAATAAGATAACATTAAAATGAGATCAGAGGATTTGAGCTGACACAAAGACGATTGATTGGAGTTTGCAGAGATGAGACATATTCAACATGTCACTTCTCTACAGACATGAGAAGACCGCTTCAAATGACGAACATGTGATGTGATGAAGAAATGAATCTGTGATCCCACCAACACTCCTCCACAAAATCACCATTTTATCCCTATAAATGCACACACACAATCCCACTCAGGCAAAAACACACTCCAAATTCCAACAATGCAACATTCACACAGTACTGTTTATCGAAAATGAATCCTTGTTCTCCAAGTAGCTTCACAGCGAGTAACAAGGTGGTGCTCCAGTTTGACTCTTTAAAACACAAAAAATTTACAACATTTCGTGACAACTGGTCACTGGCCGTTGCTAGGCAACAGTTGTCTTTTTTTTTTCCACCACTGCGGCAAAACAGTGCTGTTGCCTGAACAACTGTAACAGAAGGTTTCATCATGATCTATTTTATAGATTGTTGCTGCACGACAACCTTCCCACAATACAGTATGTTATAAAATGACCAGTGGATGCACAAATACTGAATACATAATCTCCAGTAGCCACTAACACTGGAATATAGGTATAAATCTTGAATGTTTAACCACATTATTACATGATATATCTCAGCAATAACTCTCTAATGATAGAGATGTGAATTTTTGCAAAAAACACTCATTTCAGACTTTGAGCTATACTGTTGCGTTTTACCATGCGGTGCACAATGCCGTTATTATGTTGATTTATGTACAGCTACACAGGCACGGTTTTGCTGACATATCATATGTTGCTAAATTCAGTTGCATGTGGATGTCAGCATTCTATAAAACCCATTATATCCTTGCAGAGGAAACTGGGGCCAGCATACTACCATACTACTATTAATATACAGTGCATTCAGGAAGTATTCAGACCCCTTCATTTTTTTTCACATCAATCTACACTCCATACCAGATTTTTGATAACTTTGCAAATGTATTACTGTAAAAAGAAAAAACTGAAATATCACATTGACATATGTATTCAGACTCTTAACTTAGTACTAAGTTGAAGCACCTTTGGCAGTGATTACAGCCTCAAGTCTTTTTTGGGTATTATGCAACGAGCTTTGGACACCTGGATTTGGGGATTTTCTGGATTTCTTCCCTACAGATCCTCTCAAGCTCTGTCAGGTTGGATGGGGACCATCGGTGGCCATTTTCAGGTCTCTCCAGAGATGTTCGATTGGGTTCAAGTACGGGCTCTGGCTGGGCCACTCAAGGACATTCACAGAGTTGTCCCGTAGCCACTCCTTTGTTATCCTGGCTGTGTGCTTAAGGACATCGTCCTGTTAGAAGGTGAACCTTTGACACAGTCCTGAGCACTCTGGACCAGGTTTTCTTTATGGATATCTACATATTTTGCTGTGTTCAGCTTTCCTTCAACCCTGACAAGTCCTCTAGTCCCTGCCGTTGAAAAACACCCCCACAGCATGATGCTAGCACCACCATGCTTCACCGTTGGGAGGGTATTGGTCAGGTGATGAGCGGTGCCTGGTTCCCTCCAGTCATGGCGCTTGGAATTGAGGCCAAACAGTTCAATCTTCCTTTCATCAGACCAGAGAATCTTGTTTCTCACAGTCTGAGAGTCCTTCCAAGTGGGCTTTCATGGGTCTTTTCCCACTGATGAGAGGCGTCCGTCTGGCCACTCTGCCATAAAGCCCAGATCGGTGGAGTGTTGCTGTGATGGTCGTTCTTCTGGAAGGTTCTACCATCTATACACATGATCTCTGGAGCTCAACCGGAATCACTATCGGTTCATAGTCACCTCTCTTACTAAGGCCCTTCTCTCCCGATTGGTTAGTTTGGCCAGGCTGCCGGCTCTAGAAGAGTCCCGGTTGTTCCAAACTCCTTCCGTTCAAGAATTATGGAGGCCACTGTGCTCTTGGGAACCTTCAATGCTGCCTACATTTTTTGTAGCCTTCCCCAGATCTGTGCCTCAACACAATCCTGTCTCTGAACTCTGCAGGCAGTTCCTTTGACCACATGGCTTGGTTTTTGCTCTTGTATCCATTTTCAGCTGTGAGACCTTGTATAGACATGTCCAATCAATTGAATTTGCCACAGGTGGACTTCAATAAAAGTGTAGAAACATCTCGAAGATGATACAGAGCAATGGGATGCACCTGAGCTAAATTTCAAGTGTCATAGCAAAGGGTCTGAATACTTATGTCAGTGTGTTTCAAAGTTATCAAATATCTGTTTTTTGCTTTGTCATTATGGAGTATGGAGTGTAGATTGATGTGAAAAAAAATGATAATTTAAAGCATTTTAGCATAAGGCTGCAACATAACAAAATGTGAAAAAAATGAAGGGGTTTGAATACTTTCTGAATGGACTGTATATGCAGTTTGCCATTTATTGGTCATTGACAACAAAGTTGTAGTCATGCCATTGGTTGAACCAGTGTTGTTATTATAAACAAACCAACAGATTGCAATTGGTTTGGTGACTCTAGTGGTGCCAAAATTACATATTAAAAGCAATAATCAGGGTTCAGTACAAGTTAAGCTCAATCGACAGCATTTGTGGAATAATGTTAATTTCAACTCGTAGAGTGTTGGTGGCTTAGTGGGCTAAAGCACATAACTGGTAATCAGAAGGTTGCTGGTTCGATCCCCACAGCCACCACCATTGTGTCCTTGAGCAAGGCACTTAACTCCAGGTTGCTCCGGGGGGGATTGTCCCTGTAATAAGGGCACTGTAAGTCACTTTGGATAAAAGCATCTGCCAAATATGTAAATGTCCCTCCTCTATTCTTCGAGAGAAAACGAGGTTACAGCGAGACAGAGAGAGAGACAGAGAGACAGAGAGAGACACAACATAAATTTTTGTGGTAATCAATATTATGCCACAAATGCTGTCGATTGATCTTAACTTGTATTGAACCCGGAATATTTCTTTTAATCTTTAAGACATTTTTAAACAAAAAATGGATCCACTATATTTCCAGATTATGTCCGGATTTCACAACTGTTATTTCTTCTTGAACATATTTAAAGATTGTTTTTCATATCATATTAGTAAGACTACTTCCAACAGTTTCACAGCATCAGTTATCTTTATTTATTGACCAATTACTTTAATTGATCAAAATAAGATTAGTCAACTAAAGTGACTAGCTAGCATAGCACATCCTTGACAATCAAAGTTATCAGTCCATCAGTTTTATTACGATTGTTCAATTATCAGCTCTTCAAATCACACAATCAGGTTAAAAATCCACACCAACATCACAATCCACAACCCACAACAACAGTGAAAGTGATTTGTAACAAAAAAGTAAGAAAGAATGAAATAAAAATATATTTTCACCACATAAAGTATCATCACAGACTATGATGTAACAATGCCAATCAAAAAAGTGTACGAAAACAAGGGGTTGTGGGATGAATAAAGGGTGTGTGAAAATGACCACCGATCACCAGGCACAGGCAAGCAGGCGACCAGAAATGAACAAAGTAAAATGGACAAAACAGAACTGAAGAGCCAAAAACCAGACGGAGGGTTTGGGAGGAGGTGAAACGCGGGAGTCGCTCCGTTCTTACTTCTGCAGGGCGAGTTCCAGAGCGTTGCCGAGGACTTGGACAGCCTGTTGTTTAGCACAGGCTCCGTCTGTCGTGGCAGGTTGACCGTGGAGGCCGAGCATCTGCCTGCAGAACGCAACACAGAGAGCAAAGCGTTCATACTGACCGCATGAGCGAGAGGCGAGGGGAGCGGGAAACTGGAACATGGTTATTCCCGAAGGAAACTCCTGGAGAGCCATGCAGTCTTTCATGGGAAAAGCTGGAAGGGGGCTGGACACTCTTATGTAAGCATGTAAGCCGATCATTTAAGATGATCTTATATTTGAGATGAAATTCCATATCATGCTGACAACCATTTATAAATGCTGATTGACTTTACAAATTGTTTCTTTTTAAAGGAATATTCCAGGTTCAATACAAGTTAAGCTCAATCGACAGCATTTGTGGCATACTGTTGTTCACCACAAAAAAAATCAAAAGGTTAAATTGGGGCACTTACAATGGGGTCAATGGAGGCCCATATTTGGAGGGTTTAAAGGCTGAGATGTTATAATTAAAAAAAAAAAACAATTACATTAATTCTTCTGTCAAAATTTTATTATTTGACTTTTTAAGTTGTTAAATCGTGGTTTTTTTCGGTCGCTGTAGGGTTTACGCCATAAGTTGTCATGGTAACGAAGATGTAAATTTGTCTATAATTTAACACAGATAAGGCTAGGATTTTATCAATCTAAAATCACTTCATCACACATGTTGTTTACGTCTTGTGGCTATACTTTTGAAACAGTGATATTTTCATTAGAGCTGATTGGCCCCATTTACTTCCATTGTAAGTGCCTCTCTGTAACCACCTTTTTATTTTTATTTAAAAGCTGAAATAAATTGTTATTTTCATTTTTATTTTTATTTATTTTTTATTATGACACAAATTCTGTCGGTTGAGTTTAACTAGTATTTGATCCGGAATATTCCTTTAAAGGTATATCAATGAAATTATCACCTCTACATGAAAACCAAAGGATCAGTTCAGTTTTTTTTAAAGTTAAATATCTAGATAATTACATCATATCTACATTATATGTTCAAAATAAATCAATACTACCCTGCTGAAAAAAACAGCTTTGTGTTTCACATGGCATGCTGGTAGTGTCATCACCAGTCTTTCATACTAGCTTAACCAGCAAGACGTCCTTTATCATCCAGTCAAACAGCTTCAGCAGCTCCAAACCAGCACTACCTACCCTAAACCAGCTAGTCATTTCACCAGGGTAGGAGTATGCAAAGTCAATCAAATCGTTACCGCACTGATGTGATGTCACTTCCTGTAATACACATTCAGTCACAGCAGACACCAACATTTTATCTATAGGAAAAAGTTTCATCATAAACACCCATCACTCTAATGTTATGACCGTGTACACCCTTAAAAGCCGTTCATACTGAATACTTTCTTGTGATAAAAATGCTAGATGCAGTGGAACGCATATAACAGAAATCAGGTGTCTCAAAAGTGGTGCTCATTGCGCAAGATGCTGAAAAAAACAGCAAGATGCACCACGATGCTCAACGATATCTAGTACAAGTTTACATAGAAAAACTATGGAAAAACAGTGCGGACGGACGCAAAAACTTCAGTGTAAACGGCCCCAAACACCACTCTCAAACGTCTTTGGTCTGACCTTAGTGAATGATGGAGAATACATCACAATCCTCTACCAACCAACAACACAGCTAATTACACTAATTAATTACACTAACAAGAGTCAACAGCAGCCACTCCCCAAAAATCCATCAATGTTTTGAAATAATAGAAAATATATAATGAAAATGATGTATTGTGCCAGTGGTTAGTAAGTTTCGTGGTTGTGAAACCAACGTAAACCAACGTTTTTTTTAAACTCAATTGTGAACTGCTGTAGAGGTGAACTGAAAGCATCTTTTCATTTTAGCAACCAAAATCATAATCTGACACATATTAACCATCTGCCTATATAACAAATACAGTCGTAATTTCTCAGTCGTTCTTTTCATTCCACAATGTAGACAAACTGACTGCTCTACATTATCCGTGTAGACACAAAACAAACAGTGCTCAAATTTGCAGCAGCAGTAGATGTTTCCAAATGTATTTTAGGGTCTCTACTCATTCCTAAGTACTGCATTGGAAGGTAGTGATAACTCCAGTTCTAATTAAAAGGTTGGACTGTGAGGTGATTAATGAGGGATGAGACGTACTCTCTCTGCGTGAAGTCTGGTTCAATCCACCGGCCCACGACCACCTCTGCTGACGAATCTCAGCCCATGTTTTTTTGGTTGATCTCTTTATGGCGGATTCATATCGCTCCTATAGTGAGAAAGACAATTGCAAGGTCAGGATAAACTTCATTTTGGTTCATTTAGAGTCAGGACCATTTTAATAAGATTTGTTATCAGAATAAAAATAGCTTTTATTTATCAGCACATGTCTGATGTATGTCACGCTGAATTATATTTATACACAAATACACTACGAGTCAAAAAGTTGGACACACTTGACTGAATTTATGTTACAACTGATCTTAAATCCCTTTTGATATTAAAGCTTAATCTGGAGACACACTCTCAGTAAAAATGTACTGTTTAAGGTACAAACAGTCACTGGAGTGGTACCCTTGTTTTGGGTACATATTATTACCCTTAAGGAGACAAAAAGGTGAAATCCTTTGCTACCAGCAGAACAAATCATATAAGTTACACCATTGGTCCTAAGGGTACAATCATGTACCCAAAACTACAGTAGTTATACATTTTAACTACAGGTACAAAAACGGTCTCGTTGAGGGTACCACCACAGTGACAGTCATTGTACCTTAAACTGTGAGCATGAAATATACATTGTGTCTACGTATGAAACGTATAAATCACAAAATTATTTAAAACAAATAGAAATGTAGGACACATCTCATGAAGTTGGTTGAGGAAATGACAGAGTGTGCAGAAATCAAATCAAATATTTATTTGATTTATTTAAAAATATATATATATATATATTGGCCAATACATCATTTAAATACCTCAATTTCACAGTTTTGACTTTACTATTATTCTAAAATATGAAAAATAGTAATACTGTAATTAGATAGGTTAAGTTTGTCATGACAAAGACTTTTGTCTCAAAGTTTAAACTAGTTTTATTATTTTAAAGTTTGATGGATATACAGATATTACAGTGAGACAAACATCAGCTATACTAGTTACATAAACAGTCACGCAGACATACAGAACGAACAACAGAACGACAGAATGGCAGATAGATTGACGGACGGACGGACGGACAGATAGATAGATAGATAGATAGATAGATAGATAGACATTAGATAGATAGATAGATAGATAGATAGATAGATAGATAGATAGATAGACATTAGATAGATAGATAGATAGATAGATAGATAGATAGATAGATAGATAGATAGATAGATAGATAGATAGATAGATAGATAGATAGATAGATAGATCGAATGGCAGATAGATTGATGTATGGATGGACAGACAGATAGACAGACAGACAGACAGACAGACAGATAGATAGATAGATAGACATTAGATAGATAGATAGATAGATAGATAGATAGATAGATAGATAGATAGATAGATAGAATGGCAGATAGATTGATGTATGGATGGACAGACAGACAGACAGACAGACAGACAGACAGACAGATAGATAGATAGATAGATAGATAGATAGACATTAGATAGATAGATAGATAGATAGATAGATAGATAGATAGATAGATAGATAGATAGATAGATAGATAGATAGATAGATATGGATGGATGGATGGCTGGATGGAATGGCAGATAGATTTATGTACGGATGGACAGACAGAAAGACAGACAGACAGATAGATAGATAGATAGATAGATAGATAGATAGATAGATAGATAGACAGATAGATAGAACGATATATAGAATGATACATAGGATGATAGATACTATAGAACAATAGAATAGCAGATAGATTGATGTATGGATGTACGGACGGACGGACAGACAGACCGACAGAAGGATGGACAGACAGACAGACGGATGGACAGACAGACAAAAGGCCTTTTGTGGATTTTTATAGATTTTTGATTGTCCACTGTGCAAAAATGTTGGATATGTTAAGAAAGACATAGCAGATTATTTCCAACAGCGTTATGGTCTATCCAGAGTTTGGTGGATGTAGTTTGAATGCTCCAGGAGTTAATGTTAGAAATGATCTCGGTTAATGTATTTTGAAAAAAATCTAAACAAAGTTTGTAGAATAACAGGCTTCATTAAACCAACATAATATAGAATTATTAGGCGTGTCCAAACCTTTGACTGGTAGTGTACATTACTGGACGTCTACACTTTTCTACGAGTGGCAGTGAAATGTATGTAAATATGGACGGCCAGATTAAACCGTGATCTTCAGTAATGACTTGCCCTGATTTAGGCCAGTTATCAGACACAACTGCCTCCTGTATATACCGCAGTGGACTCAATTAACATGTAACACCTTGTTCTTCTCGAGTTTCAGTCTCTGTTTCTCCTCCAGCAGGGCTCTTCGTTTCTCTGTCTTCAGTCGTTGCTCCTCCAACTTCCTTCTGCGCTCCTCTAGCTGGCTTTCACGCAAACGCCGGGCCTTCTCTTCCTTCTCCAACCACTGAGCTTTCTTCGCCGCTGAGAAAAAGAAAGAGACGAAAGGTCTGAGATGTTGCCTGCTGTTTATTTTGTTATTTCAGTTCAGTTACTTTGTTGCTCAAAGGATGCTCTTTCATAGCTCAGGAGACTCTATTGGAGTCCTCAATGATTTCATCAGAGTATCAACTTTTTTCTTCTAATATTCCTTACGAAAAATAAAAATAGACACAAATGAGATATAAAAGCTAAAAAATAAGCTGTTAATTTGGTCTGAGGAATGTTTATATTGAGATCTCTGACTATTGATTGCAGTCTTTGTCAGTGTGTTAAGGAGACACATGTGAGATTACTGGGGTCTTTTTTTTTGTGAGTTTTGTCAATTCATTTAAAATAATCACAGTTGTCCAATGAAACCAATTGCAATGTCCCACGAACAGGATGTTTGTCCTTTAAAATTAGGAAAACTTGATAACAAAACAGCAGTTTATGTTTTGTGTGTTCAGTCGGAGAGACAACGTGGAGGCTCGGAATGACTTCAAAAACAATTAAAAGTCAATCAAAGCTCTTTATTTGAAACTTCAAGCATGCTGTGTGGCAGCTGTCTGCATTCTGCTCACAGGGCCGACTTAAGAAACACACAAGACATCACACTGTGGAATTTCCTGTTTTCCAGTCCCTCAACCATAACTAAATCTACACACACACAGCAGCCCAGATGGGATCTGATTTGAGAGCTTTTCATTCACAATATTGCTTCAGATCCATGTGGGGTGAGCTACTGTAGTTACTTTTCCCTTTTGAAATTCAAACACACATCTGCCTTATTAACAATGAAAAAGTGCAAGGAAATGCAGTGACTCACGATGAGATGTGCAGTGAGTCAGATGAAGGCAACATGTGTTTTATTATCACTGAAGTTCACTGAAGTAAGGCAAACCATTTAGGCAGAGATCTGAGGACTGAGAAAACGTTGCTGTTTTGTGTCGACTGAGATTTTTTTTTTAGCCCATTAAAAGTTCTATAGGGAGAATAATTACATTTACAAAACAGGTTTTTGGACATGGTACCACGTTTCATGAACATGTGGCACGATAACCACATGGTTTTGACATAATGCACAATGGTCCTATCCATTGTATGCTTTAATGTACCTTGAATGAAAATGCTAATAATTCAATACAATGACATGACGCGTCATTTTCAAGATATACAAAAACACATAAAAATGCAGTAAACAAAACAATTACTTGAATACGCCTCTATTATGAAGTACATAGTTTCTGAGTTCTGGGTTTTCTGAGGACCATCTAAATGGTGTAATCGTACAGAGACAGGGAACCTGTCTACTGACCGAAAGGTTGGGGGCTCAAGCCCCAGCACCACCAATATACCACTGTTGGGCCCTTGAGCCTATCTGCTCCAGGGGCGCTGTTTCATGGCTGACCCTGCGCTCTGACCCCAGCTTAGTTGGGATATGTGAAGAAACTGCATTTCATTGGCCCTGTACCTGTACTCTGAACAATGACAATAAAGTTGAATCTTAATCTTAAAGGGTGGCAAAACAACATGGCACTGACCACAGCGGAGTTTGTCTTTGGAAGAAATGCCAACAAAAATACATCTGGTAAGAAACCTAATTAAGCTTTAACATTGAACCTTTGTGTGTGTCAAAAGATTACAGTTTAATCTGATATGCCGTTTTTAAAATTTGAGCAATTTATTGCGAATTAATTATGCTAATTTCTGATGTAATGTCTGTAATGTCTCAAAAACCTTTCTATAGCCGCTGTCCACATATGTTGACATACATTTTTAGGAAAACTATTTTCTCTAGAAATGTAGTTTAGTAGGTTCTACTAGTTACAAATAAAAAAGGGAAATGGAAAATTAACACAGCAGTCATGCACGGGTCTCAGGAGGATATATATGTATATATATATATATTCCGAGAATATTCCGGTTTCCGGTTGAGTGAACACTGGTGTGTTTTAGCTGCCGCTGCTCTCCAGGTTTGAAATGTAAATACGGAATATATGTTTTCTGACTGGGACGTCCACTCGTGGATGTTAGCTTCGTTCGCTGGTGGATGGTAGCTCTGATCTGTTTATGGACTGTAGACTGTTCCATTGCATGGGACTTATTTAGCTGTTGGACTGAACCCCCAAGGCCTACATCTGCCACCCGGTTGCACTGTCAATTACTCCAGGGATTGATTGAGCATTCCCTCACCTCATGCTGGCTGTTTGGGGAGATCAGTTACGAGCAGCCCTGGGCTGCTGGCTCCTGGGGTGGATTAAGTGTTCTGAGCATCGGCTCTGTTAAATGGACTGGTAAAGATGGATTATGTTTTGTGGCTGTCTCTGGCATTTTGCATTCATTTACGTTATCCACAGCGAGAATTACGCTACTCTGTTATGATCTCAGACTCTGATCCTGCTTCCAATATACTTGTTACTTTTTTATCACTGGAGTTGCAACGTCTGAATTCCTCAAATCCTATCTGATTGAATCTTCAGTGATTGCGCCGCCTTGGGAATTACACGGAGGCCATGGTATGTTCACAGAGGATCTCGTTGTCGTCTGCACAAGCAGGTGTCAGCTGTCCCCTCCAGGAGTCCCGCATACCGGCGATGTGGTCCTCATTTCGCCATCATCCCGCTCGGGTTGCTCAGAAACGGGGTGTTAATCCAGATTATCTCTGTTTGCTGAAACGCTACACTGTAAATTGCACTGTGATCTTGGAGTCTATTACTGTCAAGACAGCCCTAAACAATGCAAGATCAATATCGAATAAATCCTTTGTTTTAAATGACTTTTTCACATGGCACTCTTTGAGACATAGCTCAGCCCTGGTGACACTGGAGTCGCCGGACTGTGCATTTTTTAGTTCTCCTAGGAGCTCTGGACATGGTGGTGGTTGCCAATATTTTTAAAAACAAATTTAGATGCAAACTGCTACAAACGGACATGTTCTCAAGTTTTGAGGTGCAGTTATTAAAGATCGACATTATGAGGCCTGTGCTGTGTGCTCTTGAGTACAGACCTCCTGAGGTTAACAAGGACTATATTAATCAATTTACATTGTTTCCTCGCAGTGATAGACTGTTGATACTTGGTGACTTTAATGCCCACGTCAGTTGTCCAGAGTTTGTCTGCCTTTTATGCAATCAGTGTCTGGTCCTACTCATAATCTGGGTCACACATTGATCTGGTTTTGTCCCTATGACTGTTGATGTTGGTGTCTCTGATCACTTCTCTATTGTATTTGACTCTGCATGCACAGGTCATCTCCCCACCAAATCAACTTTCCTTTCTAAATTGATTTCAGAAAATGCGAACAGGCCACAAAGTGCTGTTTACGATGATTGACTCTGTGTTACATCCCATGTCAGTAGCCTCTCAGAAGGTGTCCGCTGAGACCTGTGAAAAGTTTCTGCAATTGTTTATCCATGAAGTCCAAGAAATTAAAGCCTCTATTAAGCCCTCGAAATTTTATTTCCTCTTTTAAAGCTTTAATTTAAAGCCTCTTGGCTCTTTGTCATGCTTTCAGCCAGTCTTCCCAGCCCACCTGGTTGGTTTGTTGTCTGTGATGAAGGCTGATGTTCTGCCTCCACATTTGTTCAAAAATGTTTTTGCTACATTGAGCTCTGATGTGTCTCTAGCTAGTGGGGTAGTTTCAGCTAGTTTTAAATATGCAACCGTGCAGCCGTTGCTCAAAAAACACATCTCGATCCTACTGTAAATACCAATTATAGGCCCAAGTTGCCATTCATTTCTAAGCTGCTGGAGAAAGTTGTTTATTCTCAGCTAAACTCCTATTTGAACTCCTTTAGCATCTTGGATAAGTATCAGTCTGGCTTCAGAATTGGTTTAGTAGCACAGAATCAGAAGGTCACTAACAATAATTTGCTCACTCTTGTTTCTGGATCATGTGCAGTGTTAGTTTTATTGGATCTGAGCTCAGTATTTGAAACTATTGATCAAACAATACTTTTAAATGGACTGGAGTTCATGGCTGGTTTTCATTTATGCTTTTGGCAGACGCTTTTATCCAAAGTGACTTACAGTGCACTTATTACAGGGTCAATCACCCCGGAGCAACCTGGAGTTAAGTGCCTTTCTCAAGGAAACAATGGTGGTGGCTGTGGGGATCGAACCAGCGACCTTCTGATTACCAGATTACCAGTTATGTGCTTTAGACCACTACACCACCACCACTCCAGCATCAGTGTCTGTCTCTGCAGAGGTTTGCCTCCTACCGAGGAGTTCCTCAGTGCATATAGGAAATTGTTCCTCTTCAACAGCCCCTCTATCATGCGGTGTGCCCCAGAGCTCTATTCTGGGACCATCATAGTTCACTCTTTATATGCTTCCACTGCGCACCATTTTTCAGAAGTTCAATATCTCCTATCACTGCTATGCTGATGACTCCCAATTTTATTTTCCAGTAAGTCATGGTAGTAGCTGCTCTGCTGAACCTATTTTAAAGTGTCCTTAGGAAATTAGATATTGGATGGCGGATAATTTTCTGCAATTAAATGAAACCAAGACGGAAGTGATGATCTTTGGCCCGCCCGGGACTTCCTCTGTCATTAAAGCTTAGTTAGGTCCTCTATCCGCTAACACACATAAGAATGTCAAAAATCTTGGGGTCATTTTTGACACGTCATCACTTTTCGTTTTTTCCAGATACTAGTTTTCTAAATGTTCTTACTAGTAAAGACCTTGAAACTGTAGTCCATGCTCTTATTACTTCATAGCTGGATTATTGTAATTCCCTGTAGGTTTGTTTGCCTCAGTCATCACTTTCTCAGTTGCAGATGGTCCAAAATGCTGCAGCTACATTTTTAACAGGGCCTAGAAAAATTGAGCACATTTCCCCTATACTGGCTTCACTTCACTGGCTGCCAGTCAGGTATAGAATTGAGAAAATTTTGAACCAACTTTTTCTATCTGTTCCCCGCTGTCGTTGCAAGTCCAAGGAAGATCGAGCATTCTATGTTGTTGCTCCCAAGCAGAGCTGGACTGGTAATCTGGCATTTTCCCGGTGGGCCGACGCACGTTGGGGCAAATCAGGGGCTGACCGGCCATCAGAATTACGGACCGAATTGGCCGTAAATATAAGCTATAACGAGCTGCCGCGTTATGCAGAACGGATCACCAATACAGAAAAGGACAGCGAACTCCCCATCTCAACAACTTTGGCTCTGCAAGTGTTCCAGCCATGCTAAAATACTCAATACAGCTATGATATGAAACACCTATTCGCCTAGCTACTTTGTATGTCTTTGCGCAGCATCCAATAAAGACCAACTGTTGACCTATAAATTAGTTTACATCTCAGCCCTAAATCCAATTATAAAGAAATCTGCAATCCTGTATAAATTATTACTGTTTTATATCCTTGAAGTAAGATATTAACCTTCACTTTAAACTGCAAGTCTCAGCTGCAGCTAAACGCTAGCAAGAAGAAACAGGTGCTCGCATCAGGGAGTAATTATCTAAATTCTTTCGAAACTGAAAACTGTAACGACACTGAAATAAGAATCCATGCAGGACTTTAAATGCTATGAAATAGCGAAAATAGGCATTAATAAAACATGATCTTGCTTTGGTTTATATTTCAGCATTATATATAATGTTCAATGTGGGTCATTGTTCAAGTTTCCACCATAATAATTACTAGAAAGGTTTCCACAAGAGGCCTGACAGGAGGCCTTAAAGTGATAGTTCACCCAAAAATGAAAATTCTCTCATCATTTACTCACCCTCATGCCATCACAGATGTATTTGACTTTCTTTCATTGGCTGAACACAAATGAAGATTTTTAGAAGGCTTTCTCAGCTCTGTAGGTCCATACAATGCAAGTAAATGGGTGCCTCATTTTATAGCTAAAAATAAATCACATAAATCAGCATAAAAGTAATCCATAAGACTCCAGTGGTTAAATCAGTATCTTCAGAAGCGATGCGATAGGTGTGGATGAGAAACAGATCACGTCACATTCTTCTTCTTGTGTTTTTGGTGATTCACCTTCTTCTTTGCAAATAGCCCCCTCCTGGGCTGGGAGAACTTCTAGCAAAATATTACAAATATTTATCTGTTTCTCACCCACACTTATTCTATCACTTCTTAAGGCATGGATTTACCTACTTGAGTCTTATGGATTACTTTAATGCTGCCATTATGTGCTTTTTGGAGCATAAACATTTTGGCACCCATTTACTTGCATTTACTGAACTACAGAGCTGAAATATTCTTCTAAAATATTTCTTTGTGATCTGCAGAAGAAAGGAAGTCATACATATCTGGGATGACATGAGAGTAAAGGGTGAGATCATTTTTATTTTTAGGTGAACTATCCCTATAAGTGATAGCTCATCCATAATTGTACATTCTGTCATCATTTCCCAACCATCATATTGTTCGAAACCCATGTGACTTTCTGTATTCTGTGGAACACAAAATATGTTATGACAGTCTCAGTCACCATTCACTTTCAAAATATGGAGATAAAAAAACACAAGTAAATAGTGACAAACATTCTGTCTAAAATCTCCTTATTATGCTCCATGGAAGAAAGAAAAGTCAAATGGGTTTGGAACAACATGATGGTGAATGATGACAGAATTTCTATTAACAATAATAATAATAATCATAATTCTGTAATTGAGTACAGGTTTTGTCTACTCTACCCACCTCTGATGCTTTATGACAGCATGACCGTGCACTGAAAAATAGATTGTATTCTCAATGTAAGGCAAACTAGCAGCAATCTACCATAACAACTCTCACTTTCATTCTAAAAGCTAAGCCAGGTTTATGTCTTTGTTATATACAACACTTGTCAAGTCTACCACTGTGGTGCATAACTGGACTTATCAAATCGATAAACATCTGACCAGAAACAGTGGTCTATCTGCATCTTTCCAACTGAAAGTGAACAGATAGCTAAGAAGGCTAATCATGCTAATGGCAAATGTAATTACAGCTAATCTGAGAGAAAGGATTGGCTAACTGAACATTAATGATGGCACATTTTTCACCCTGTGCCTGGAGGGATCTTTCGAATGGGGAAAAATGGAAAAGATGAGACGTGTATGTTGATTTATGAACATTAATGATGGCACAATGAAGGTGGATGCACAAGGAAATCATCAAATATGCATGTTTTTTGTAATGATTTTGGCACTGTCATAGATGTTTAAAATTGTTCCTGCTAATCAGGGACGGATTTAGGCATGGCCGACATGGGCAGCCACCCGGGGCGGCATCTTTCTGGGGGGCGGTACGTTTTCTTCTTTTTTTTTCTCTGCATTTCAATTCATTTTGGAATATGGTGGCTAGTTAGCCAGCTAATTACTAGCTTGGAATGGCTAGCAACCAGCTACAATGTTCCAAAACACAAGTTAGATTAGGATATGACCCAGGCCGGATTCAAAACTTCACCTTCCAATTAAGCTCCACAACTTAGTGAACAATAACCTATAAACTCTAACTTGAATGCATATTTCAATGATCAAATGTCTGTATATATCCTTGTATCCATAGCAATTACATTTCTATTTGTAAAGACATACATTTAATCATAGGAAACCAGTGTGAACGAACAATGAAAATGGATTTAACAGTGCAAAAATAGTCAAATAAATAGAGAATAAAATATCTATACCTTTAATTGTGATGATTAATGAAGTTATGGACATAGAAATAGGATGATAATAAGCTAAACTGACACAACCAAGGAGAAAAATAATAGGACCCAAAGAGCACAGACGTGAAGTAAATGGAAACAATTCACTAATCAAAATATTGATTACCTTGCTCCTGCGTTCTCTGGTCTGCAGCAGTAAACACAAACCACAAGCACATGTGTCAGTCACTGTCAGTCATTACCGTTAAACGATGGTGCTGACTTTACCATAAATATGAAAAACATTTGTCTCACTAAAAGATCAGTAAACAGCCTGTTGGCCATGTATTGGCAGGCCCAGTTAGATTCCTAAATTACAAACAGATTACATTTGACATGGGAATTGGGATAATTATTACTTAGCCTCACATTGACTCTTTAGCCTATATTTATTTTGAACTATTTCAGCCGCTACCAGATAAATGCTTCGCACAGCATAAAAGCATGATTATCTCTACATGGCTGAACCTGTCCCAGGATAAGCGTTTGTCTTTATTATGCCTTACCTAGATATTTGGCTCTCTCCTCTCGCCTCTGTTTAGCCTGTTTCTGCCGTTGCTGCGAACTTATCCCATCTGTTGAGGAAATAAACAAATTACACTTTAAAATGTATTTTTTTCTTTTCTTCCAAGGCCAAAACATACTCTACGCAAGTACTGTGCGTGAACGCAGACGCTTGTAGATATGCAAACTTGATTTTGTGTGTTGCTGCATTAGAAAATGTGTCAGATTGCAATTCATAACACAATGCAAGCAAATGTTGCATTTTCAAAGTTGCCTCAAGGGGCGCTATAGAGAACATTAGTGTGAACTGTCCACTTCTATGGAGTGTTTTTATTTTATTCAACTACTACTTGTAAGAAATTGCAAGAAAGTTTAACAGTAGCCAGCTGGTAGGTAGCTGTGCGGTGTGTAAACCTCAATCCCCTGTCCTCAAGAGGCGCACTAGCGACTGATGCTAGAGGCTGTAGCCTTTAGCCTCCTCGTTAGCGGTTTGAATCCTGCTTGGAGCGGGTTGAGTATTACCGGTTACAAACGCACATTATACAGGTATATGTTAAATCATACATTGTGAAGCAATGCATTTGCCGCATGCTCGTGTTGCCGGTCCTTCTCGCCCCAATGCGAACAGGACTCGAACTGATGTCTCCGGCATGGGAGGCGGGTGCGCTAACAAGGAGGCTAAAGGCTACAGTCTCTAGCGTCAGTCTCTAGCGCACCTCTTGAGGTCAGGAGAGTGAGGTTTACAATCTGCACAGCTATCTACCAGCTGGCTCCCGTTACACTCACCCCGCCTAAACCTCACTCCCATCCGGGTCACGGCACCACTGTTGCCGGTCCTTCTTGCCCCCTCTGCGAACGGGACTCGAACCGACGTCTCTGGCGTGGGAGGCGGGTGCGCTAACGAGGAGGCTAAAGGCTACAGCCTCTAGCATCAGTCGCTAATGCACCTCTTTAGGTCAGGCGAGTGAGGTTTACACACTGCACAGCTATCTACCAGCTGGCTCCCGTTACACTCGTAACTGCACACTCGTACTTGCGTAAAGTATGTTACTGGCCTTAACTTAAACTCATGTGCATTTTTGGGCTTCTTCCTACAATATTTCACACTCAAACCTAACTTTGTAAACAAAATTCAGGTTCTGTTCACTCTACCTCACTTTTAAAAGTCTTATTTCATTCCACTTTTCTCTCTCTCTATATCACATTCCACCACAATATAAAGATCTGAAATGTAGATGGCGCTCTAACGCATTTTAGCCCTTCAAAGATGTGGTTGTCCATAGACATTCAGTCTAATTTTCAGTTCATGCACCACCATTGTTATTTCATCAAATATCTCGGCCTCTGACTAGAAGCTCAATTTAAGTGGGATTAGAAAGCTGAGCTCCTCCCCTCTGTGATGATATATAACTTTTTTATCATAAATATTTGTTAGTAAAAAAAATGTTTTAGCATGCTTTTCCTGCTGGATGGCATATTTTGTTCTGGACATCTAAGATATAACATTAGATTATTCAGCCAAGCAAGCTCACAGACAAGCAGTGATCGGTGCATAAATGAGACGTTTGTATTTGATGACTTACTAAAATCATATTTCACTTTGTGATTCTTTTGAAAATCTTTCGTACTGTGTTATTAGGGCAACAAAATGAACTTGTCCATTTAGTTGCCATGTAAAGGAATTTTATTTTCAAATAAATATTTCTACCCCTTTACCTCTAGGGGGTGCTAATTTTCAACACGAATGTTTTAAGGCCTTATTTTGTTATTTTAAGTAATATAAATGCAGAAGTGTTGGTTATCTCCAAGCTGACTTATGTATATGGAAACTAATGTTTTAAGCGATATAGCGCCCCCTTTGGAGTTAAGTTGCATTTATTTTCATTAAAAAAATGTTACACGTAAAGAACCACCCTAATAGTTTATTAGTAGGAAAATATAACAAGCTGAGACCAGTGCAGAAAGACAGCACACTGGAGGTTAAATCATTCACTAATTAGGGAGCAAGGGAGCATCCTAGAGCTCTCTATGCAGTTAAGTACATTCAATCCTAAAATCCGACCAAAAGTTGAAAATGATAATCAGTACATAGATTCAGAATGTTATAACTTTATTTTAACATGGTTGGCTGTGATTGGATGATGCTGGACATTACTTTGAATCAGAATTAATTATGCTAATTTCTGATGTGATGTCTGTAACATCTCAAAAACTTAAATAACCAGCATTCCTGGAAATCTAATAAACAATTTAATGATGAAAAAAACAAAAGGTAATGTAGACAAAAAAAAAGAATACAAAGGGGTCGAATATGACCCATTTTCTTTGACACTGGATAAAAAAGACATACGCTGCGTAATTTCTCTCTCAAACGAACCCTCCCTTTTTTAATTTGGTAATCACACTGATCGAATTTACAGGATGCTCTTCAATGGTTTAATCGTTATTTAAGCTGTGCGTTCTTTTCATTAAGCGTTCCCCACATGTAATGCAGTATGCGTGCAACATTTTCCCAGCGAATCGAACTGTTACTATGGCAACCGCTCTGCCTTGCGCCCACCATCAAAAGAACTCTGCAAAGCCTTATACACTCGAGAGAGTCAGACTGTTTGAGAACACTCAACAAATCTTCTCTGGACGCGCACACACACTCACACACACTTCCTAAGGCTTGCTCTCTGCTTTAATGCATGGCCACGCGGGGTTTCCACGTCTCGCCCTTTTCACAAACAATGACTTGGCCTGCAGCCACAAATATCTGACCAATTTGTAATTTTTTTTGTTTAAAGTCAGCCTGGTGAAATGGATGTTCACATGCAGTCCACTTTTTCCTCCATGCAGCCATTTTCCTACTGTAGACACCCTGAAAATAGTCACAGGAGCATTTGCTTTACTTGAGCATTAAAGGAATGCTCTGCGTTCAATACAAGTGAAGCTGAATCAATCATACTTGCGACTTAATGTTGATTACCACAAAAACATTATTACGACTCGCCCCTCGTTTACTTAAAACAAGTGGTCACAGTAAGTAAGGCGCTTACAATGGAAGTAAATAGGGCCAGTCCATAAATGCTAAATTACACACTTTCAGAAGTACAGCCACAAGAGATCACATGATTTTAGTGTGATGAAATCACTTCCTTATTTTTTCTGTGTAAAGTTATATCCAACACTGGGATTACAGATTTTTATGTCATGCAATTAAGTTTTACTTCTTGGATACATCTGTACACATATAAGGTTAGTAAGAAATGTTAGCACACTAAAATCCTGTGATCACATATAAAGTTTATGTCCTGTGGCCAGGGCTGGACTGGTAATCGGGCATACCGGGCTTTTTCACGGTGGGCCGACGCACTTTGGGGACGTTCAGAGGGGGAACCGAGCGGGCCGGTGTGTCGGCCGCAAAACGGGCCGCGATAAGCTAAATTGATCCACCGCATTATGCAGAACGGACCACAAAACAGCGCCGTGATATGCAAAAAAGGACAGTGAACACCCCAAACCCACACAGCTTTTGGCTCAACCCTCAAGTTGCCATGTAAAATCACGGGCCGATTTATCTTCCCAGTCCAGCCCTGCTTGTGGCTATACTTTTGAATCAGTGTGTATTTTAGCATTAATTGACTGGCCCCATACGTGCCTCACTGGAAACGAGTGACAGGTCTAAATAATTTTTGGTCGAAAATGACATTAAGCCTCAAACCATTGAGCTTAACTTGTATTGAACGCGGGACATTCTTTTAATCCATTATCAAATGGTTCATCTAATATTTTAACGTCGGGCCATTCTTGGGGGTCTGGGTAGCTCAGCGAGTATTGACGCTGACTACCACCCGTGGAGTTACGAGTTCAAATCCAGGGCAGGCTAAGTGACTCCAGCCAGGTCTCCTAAGCAACCAAATTTCCCGGTTGCTAGGGAGGGTAGAGTCACATGGGGTAACCTCCTCATTGTCGCTATAATGTGGTTCTCCCTCTCGGTGGGGCACGTGGTGAGTTGTGTGTGGACACCACGGAGAATAGCGTGTGAAAGCTATGTCTCCACGGCAACACGCTTAACAAGCCACGTGATAAGATGCGGAGGCAACTGAGACAACTTGTCACTGCGCAACCACAAGAACTTTATATTGGTTTTATTGGCAGCAAAATTGACCATTTCGTTTTGGAAGAATTAATTTAACCAGTGGAGTTGTATGGATGACTGTTTATGCTGACTGTCTGTTCTAATTGGAGCTTCAAAGGTCATATAACAATCCACTTACATTTTAAGGGCCTACTAAGCTAAGATATTTTTCTTCAAATGTGTTTTGATGATGAAAGTAAGTCATACACACCTGGGATGGCGTGAGGGTGAGTAATGATGAGAGAATGTTCCTTTTTGGGTGAACTATCACTTTAAGCCATAGTTACTGTACAGGGTCAGGGATGGACTGGGCAAATGGGGCCAGTGCCCAGGGGCCCTTGACTACCAGGGTGTCCTTGACTGCCCAGGGGTGCCCTGGGCTTTAAGGCTAGTTTAGTGATCCCCCCCCTGCTCAACATCTTTTGGCCATGAACAACAAACCACTCACCCAAACAACCCCATCCCCCCCCTGCTCAACAATTTATGGGTGAATGGGGTCCCTTGGAGATAATTGGCCACAGTGCCTTTGCAACTCATAATCCGTCCCTGTACAGGGTTCGTGAACTTTTCAAGAGAAAGTGAATTCTCAGTATACCTTTTTTAGGCGGGGAGTTGGCAGTGCCTCCAGGTGTGGAGGGTCTCGGGTCAGATTTGATTGGTTCTGTATTTGATGGTGGATCTGTTATGAGGGAGCAGTCTGTGATCGTTGTGTCGTCCGCTTTCAGGATCTCACTGTCCATTTCAATCTCTTTCTCAAGAGTGCCACTTGTCTCTGGCGGAGATGTGAGAACTGGTGAAATAAAAGTAAGAAAGAAAGAATAAATAATTACCTACATTTCTAATAAATAAATAAATAACTCTACAGCAAAGAATACACTTTCACCCAATCTTATCATGTTGTTGTAAAGTCTGAGTGCAAATGTAATAAGTAAGAGCTTCCAAATACCGAAAGGAATTAATTCATTGCCTTAACAAGCATTACTACTAACTATATTAGCTAGAGTATTTTCAGGGGAACTATGGTCATCCTGGCAAATTTTGATAGGAATATATTTAACAGCTGCATCATTTTGAGCATCACCGCACTGACAAACTACAGCAGCATTTCTGTCTCCAAGAATATTAATACAGTACATTGTACACATCCAGCATACTAAAAACTGCAATGTATCAGATTTTCAGCTTGATTCACTTTGTAGAAACACGTTCACTCTCATACCTAGCTAACCCCATTAGCAGGGCATTAGCACCCTGTTCACACTTTACTCACACATAAAACACATTAAAGACGCATGTGATCTCCCTCCCTCAGGCTTTTCACATCATATACATTATACATTCAGTGAGGAGAGACTGAGAGAGGAAACATTAGCCTCCTGCATCTCACTTTTCTTGAATATGAAGGATTGTATGAGACCTGAAGGAATAGCTTGCTATGCTAATGCACTGCGTACCATGCTAACTAAATGACGGCATGAAAGTGCTGTGAATTTTGAGTGATATTGAGACTATTAACTGATTAATATTTTAATTGATTTTAAAGGGTTTTTAAGACAACAATAGGGCGGTTGTTATTTGTTAGTTGAAGTCAACATGAGCAACCATGTGAAGTATTTCCAAGTGAAACAGGATAGGGGAGGGTCTGAAAACTAAAAGGGCTTGGTGACCTCACCCGAACAAGAAAGTCATTCAGGCGGGCCTAGATAGCTCAGCGAGTAAAGACGCTGACTACCATACCTGGAGTTGCAAGTTCAAATCCAGGGCGTGCTGAGTGACTCCAGTCAGGCTTCCTAAGCAACCAATTGCCCCGGTTGCTAAGGTGGGTAGAGTCACGTTGGGTTGCTATAATGTGGTTCTTGCTCTCGGTGGAGCCTCGTGGTTGCTATAATGTGGTTCTTGCTCTCGGTGGGGCATGTGGTGAGTTGTGTGTGGATGCTGCAGAGAATAGCTTGAAGCCTCCACATGATCTCCGTGGTAACGCATACAAGATGCCTGGATTGATGCTCTCAGATGTGGAGGCAACTGAGATTTGTCCTCTGCCACCCAGATTGAGGTGAGTCACTACGCCACCATGAGGTCTTAAGAGCGCATTGGGAATTGGGCATTCAAAATTGGGGGGAAAAATGGGAGAAAAAAAGTCATTTCAGAGGTGGAGCAATTTATGACATTTTGATGAAAAATTTAAATGAGATTTTTCATTTCTTGTTGTGAATAACATGTAGGGTTGGAAATCGTAGGGAATTTTCACCCAATTTGGAATGCCCAATTCCTAATGTGTTTTTAAGTTCTTGTGGTCACGTAGTGACTCATTTCAATCCGGATGGCAGAGGACGAATCTCAGCATCTGAGACGCCATGGCTTGTCGAGTGCATTGCCATGGAGACATAGCACGTGTAGAGGCTTCACGCCATCCAGTGTGGAATCCACGTACAACTCACCATGCGCCCCACTGAGAACGCACCACATTAGCAACCATGAGGATGTGACTACCTTCCCTAGCAACCAGGCCAATTTGGTTGCTTAGGAGACCTGGAGTCACTCAGCACGCCCTGGGATTTGAACCAGCGAACTACTGAACTCCAGGGGTGGTAGACAGCGTCTTTACCGTCTCATAAGAACCGTCTCATAAGAGTCATTTGGTCAGAAGAATGCACAATCAAAAAACGTTAACAGAACCAAAAGTCATAAAATCATTTAATTTTAGTATTTTTTGGTTATATTTAATTTGTAATCCTAATAACATGCACAGAACACCCCCAAATCTTCACATCCCACATTTACTGGATTCCACATCAACTTTCCAATGGATTAACTGAGCACTGTAAAAATCCATGACTGTTTTCTTTCTGAGTTTAGATAATGATTATGGGATGAATCTAATTAGATTAACAGCTAACAAAATGTGTTTATTGTCATCATGTCAGACACAGAAATTAGCTTCTGATGTGTTGAAAGCCTGCCGGATAAACAGCAAAGTAGCTAGACCCTCTGGAGAGTCAAATGGAAGGGCAATTTAAGGGCCGGTGGAATAAATCTTCCACTGTGTTCTTGGGCCAACGGCTTCATCATTTCGGTTTCAAACAGACAATAATCATTGGAGAGAGCGGAAAAGTCACCAACACGTCTCTGTGTCAGACCGAAACGTTGTGTGTCACTTATATGGTATATATGGTATCACACCACAATTGTAGGCTATATGATTATTGTTAAAGGGATAGTTCACCCAAGTCATTTGACCAGATTTTACCAAATCAGCACAAAGAATTTGAACATGTCTGCCTGTGTATGACCAATGTGTCCAAGAGCAAGAAGCTTAAAACCAGGTTTCTCCAGGGAGATTGTCCCTGTAGTAAGTGTACCGTAAAGGCCGAATAACACTGTAGCCTCTATGTGGTGGCCTACATGGTGGTTTGCATTTACTGTCAATTTTATTTACATAAATAAACGCAATATTATTAGTGGATTCAAAAGTATGTATCACATTATTGTAGCTAAAAGCTAACGTTCATAAAAGTACAGTGTATGACTTTGCTATATACTATAAAATATGTTGAAATGAAGGTACATATAGTTTATTATAGATGTTTTCTTTCATGGCATACACTGTATCCTGACACATATGTTCTATGTCTCTGTTTGAGCGCATGGCTTTGGTTGTTTTCGAGGGGGCGCTAGCGAGCACCACATGGAGTAGTCGTGTTTTTTTGTGCGCTTCAAATCCCTTGATTATTCTTTAATTTTACTAATAGCTTTTCGTTTGGATTCTGCTCATTACCTTCACTTATGGTCGCAGACAACATGACCAAGCCAAAATCCAAAAAAGGAGACAAAGCAGTAGAGGATTCAGGTGAACAAGGTGCCTGTCAGTCAGACGATGCCCAGGCCGTTTCTAACTCCACGGATCCGGTTAATCTCGCTGACATTATGGAGGCTATCAAATCAATGAACGGCTCCATGAATGAAAAATTTGATTCTCTGGAATCTACGCTGTCTCAGACGCTGGTCTCGCTGTCAGAAGTCACTTCACGAGTTACAGAACTCGAAAAGGCTAGTGCGGATTACGAGGGTAGAATTCTGAACTCGAGGCTCACTGCCGCGACTGGTTTGAAACATTTAAATCTTTGTCATCCAAATTAGATGACCTTGAAGGGCGTTCGCGGCGGCAAAATATTAAGATCATTGGTCTGCCCGAAAAGGTGGAGGAGGGCCGCCCAACTCAGTTTGTAGCTGACTTCCTTGTGAAAACCCTTGGCGCCAGTAATTTTCCAAATTCTCTGAAGATCGATCGCGCCCATCGCACGGGCCCGATTGGAAACGCACATTCCCGCCCTCGGTCTATGGTAGCCAGATTGCATCACTATCCAGATAAGGAGAAGATTCTGCGTCTTGCACGGCTGGCGTCGCCTATGGTGTACAACGGAGCGTGCATACTCATCTTCCCGGACTTTACCGCCGAGGTTCTGAAGCAGCGTCAGGCTTTCAATGCCGTGAGGAAAAGTCTCAAGGAGGCAAATGTTCGATACGGGCTGCTCTTCCCTGCCCGACTCATCGTGACTCACAACTCATCCAAACATGTGTTTGAGTCTGCAGAAAAGGCTCAAGCCTTTGCTGACTCTATCACTGGTGAGGTCAGGGCTGCGCAGTCTTCATAACTATGTTGTAACGTTATACTATGAGTCAGTGGACTGGGCAAAGCTCCTTTACATTTCCCATCATATTTCTGGCTACGTGAGCAGCTTATATTTAAATAGTTGGTGCAGATCAGTTTGATTTGTATGCTGGTCAATTTCCTTTTCTTTATTTAGGTAAGGGCTTTGGTTGTTTTCCTTGCCGTGTACTCTTCTGTCTAGTCTGTGTTTCAAGTTCAGAGCATGGCGTCTGGATCCTGACTCATCGGTCTGGTTCGGTCTTGTTTCTGAGTCAGGATCCGGACACTCATGCTCCATGTCTTGTCTTGGTGAGAGCATGGCTCCATGTTCGGTTTCGGGTCTCTTGCCATGCACTCTTGTCTGGTCTTGTCCTTTTGTTTGAGCACATGGCTGATGATGGCCTCATTGCCATGTGCTTTAGTGTCTTTGTGTTTGTTTGAGCACATGGCCAATGACGGCTTCACTGCTATGTGCTCTTCCTGTCCAGTCTGTTGTGTTTTTTGTGAGCACATGGTTCTTGTTAAGCTGCTTGCCATGTTCTGGCTCTTGTCCTGACCCCGCCCCCTTGTTACATCATTATTAGTTAATTTGCTTCACCAGCTTTCCTTTATACCCGCCTCACTTTCATTCCTATTTAACTCCACAGTGTTATATGTCTTGTCCCAGTTTGTTGTGGTTTATCACCCTGTTAGGTTCTCCTCAGTCTGTTCTGAAGTGTTCCCATTTGGGCTAGTTTATTTTTTGAGTATTTAACTAAAAGCCTGCATAAACAGGTGTGTACAAGATTATAATCTCTTTTGATAATCGTACACCTGTAGCACAAATGCTAGCGCTGCAGCATTGCTTATCAGTTGGGTTGCTAGGAGACGCCTCTAATGAGAGTCAGACCCCTGCTAAGCTAACAGGAGCGTTGCAGTTCCGAATATCGGGGAATGAAATGCGTTTATGGTCGGAGACGTCAAGTAGGAATGTCCCACATCCAACTTGAATGTAACGTAGCATAAGCGTGTACCCTGATGTTTAACATTTAAATTGCAAATATTATTAAAAAGATTTTTTCCGGGTATTATAGGTCTCCTTGGTAGATTCATATGAAAAATGGTGATTTTTGAATGTCTGTTCGGGAGACGTTCATTTCACAAAACAGTCATGCTGCAGTTAAAATTAGGCTTGAGCATTAAGTGTCGTTTCAAGTTTTGGCTTTCGTGCATGGATGTGTTTTTAAAATGTCAACTGGTAATATTAATTAGCTGAGACATAATGTATGATGCCCAACAGCATAGGGTGTCTTCTTCATTGTGAAACTGTGTTTTCTTAATGACATGAATCACACTGAAGGCCCAGACTTAAAATGCAACGCCCGCCACTGACGTGTAGCTTTCACCATTGGTTTGACGCAGAAGTATAAATCGGCCTTAAAGGGATAGTTCACCCAAAAATGAAAATTCTCATTATTTACTCACCTTCATGCCATCTCAGATGTGTATGACTTTGCTGAATACAGACGAAGATTCTTAGAAGTGAATGGGTATCAACATTTTTAAAGCTCCAAAAATAACATAATGGCAGCTTAAAAGTAATCCACATGACTCCAGTGGTTTAATCCATGTCTTCAGAAGTGATATGATAAGTGTAGGTGAGAAAAAGGTCAGTATGTCCTTTTTAACAATAAATTCACAATGCACAAAGAATGCAATTCGCCAAAAATAAAAGTTGAAGGTGAAAGTGGAGATTGATAATAAAAAATGACTTAAATATTGATCTGTTTCTCACCCACACTCCTCATATCACTTCTGAAGACATGGATTAAACCACTGGAGTCTTATGGATTACTTTTATGCTGCCTTTATGTGCTTTTTGGATCTCCAAAAGCTTTGGTAACAATTCACTGTGAGGACCTACAGTGCTAATAATTTTCTTCTAAAAATCTTCATTCGTGTTCAGCTGGAGAATGTCACACACATCTGGGATGGCATGAGGGTGAGTAAATGATGAGATGATTTTCATTTTTGGGTGAAGTATAAGCTAAATGACTACCAACTTGACCCTTGACCTTGCATTAATTAGTTGAATGGCGTAACACCAAAATGGTAGCCTATATCACCCTGTTATTTGATGTTAAACCTAGATTTTTGTAAAAATCGACTTGCATCTTGACCTATGACCTCACAGGGTCCAACATGAGTTCAACATGGGGTGTAAACATCCTGTGTTGATTAGAGAGCAGGTCTGAATTTTTCCAGTTGCTTCTGAGGTCACTGAGGTTTTAGTCTTTGATTATGCAGCTGTTGTCTTCTGAGGGCCGGTGCTGAAGATCTCATGGTGTCCATAAGACAAAAACAAAAAAAGTGACAAAAAAAGTCACTGCCTGCAGACAATTGGCTGTTTAGTTGTGGCTATGCTACTGTATGCTACTGTACATTCTACAGTATGTATGGACTATAAATAGCTCTAGGTGAAACATATGCCAGAAAAAGCATGGTAACCATAGTTTTTACCAATAGTAGTAAAATCAGTATAGACAAGAATAGGAATCATTCAAGGCTTAACCAGAGAGATCTTTCTCTCTTGCTTGTCTCTCGTTCTCTCTTTGAGAAAGTAAAGCAACACATCAAAGTCAGATGATAAGTCTCTCACGAGTCTCCCCTCCGAGCTCTTTTTAGATGTTCTCATGTTCAGTCTGTAAAGGTTAGCAGCAGGCTAATGTCTCACTGCACTCGTTTACCGAGACTGAAGGGACAAACCGTCTATGTGAACAAAGAGACTTCATCTGGCCCGGCAACGAAATTGAAAGTGTGCCATTTTTCTCCTGCTAAGCAGATATGTTCACGCTAACCAGATGCTAAATTACTCTAATTTTGAGATAGAATCAATTAGTTCTTCACAGAAGTAATTGGGCTGGCAATACACATGGCATGTTAGATGTGAGATACAATAAGTAGATGCAAGTGTATGTTATCACAACGATACGGCAAATTTAGGATGGAGAATTTATGTAATCTCTTAAGCCGCCCAACTAGTCAAAGGTCAAAAGATCAAATGTTCCATGTAAAAACGAGTGCAAACTCTTTCAGAACAACTCGGCACAGTCGTTAGTACTGATTTTCAGACCAGCTATATGTTTGTAAAGTACACAAAAAAGGGTCACAGGAAAGACCTGAATCTATACTGATGGTCGGAAGGTTCTTCTCATCCTGTACAGGGCACCAAAGTGAGTTATTTCATACTGGACAAACAGGGAAATAATTAATTGTTTCAATCCCAGTCTCTACACATGACCTTTTACCCCCCGCCAGTTTGGAATGCCCAATTCCCAATGCGCTCTAAATCAGGGTGGCGGAGGCCAAATCTCAGTTGCCTCCGCGTCTGAGACCGTGAATCTGCGCATCTAATCACATGGTTTGTTGAGTGCGTTACCGTGGAGACATGGCACGTGTGGAGGCTTCAAGCTATTCTCTAGGAGACCTGGCTGGAGTCACTCAGCACGCCCTGGATTCAAACTCGTAACTCCAGGGGTGATAGTCAACGCCAATACACGCTGCGCTACCCAGGCCCCCTCTCTGTACACATTTTCTAAAAAACAAAGGACCATTAAGTTCTTTTGACATTATTTTCATGACAGTCATGCACATTTTACTCCCTTATTTTCAATACAGCAATGCAGAAAAAAATGGTCATTCTCATTACTGAAACAAAAAAAAATAATGTTATTAAAAATTATTTTATTAAATTATTAAAAGTATTTATACATCCTAGAAGCACTCCGTTGGTACTGCCTTTTATTTATGCTGATTTTATTAAAAAAAATCTTTATACAACAGCATTTTTTTTACTGTAATACTGTAAAAAAATTGTGTCACTGTAAAGAAAGTCATCATTGAAAATGGGAATAGAAACAGCAAAATGGCCAGAAACGTTATGGTAATGAGATTTGGGGGGTTAAATGTGCTTAAGTGTTCTAAAAATAATGCAAAAGATCAAAAAGGTCCTAAATGTAGTCTTCATTTTATTTACACAAAATATACTTTAATCTCTCTCTCTCTCTCTCTCTCTCTCTCTCTCTCTCTCATATTCATATATATATATATATATATATATATATATATATATATATATATATATATAATTAAATATTTAAAGATAACTATGTATAATTATTGTATATTCATCATTATATATTGAATTATTGTTATATGAGGGGCTTTCTCAGCAAATATTTGTATATGTGATTAAATGTGATTAATCACAATTAATTAATTGGGACATCGTGTTATTAATTCGATTAAAATTTTTAATCGATTGACAGCCCTTTTATATATATATATATATATATATATTGCATTTATTTGGGTTTAAATATGACAATCCAATCAATTTCATATGAATTAAATTAATCCTTTCCTACTTTTTTGTCATGTTTCACTTACATCAGATTATGGAATTAAAATGGGTTGTGAACACGTTTATGGACATTGTCTTTAATGACCCATAAGTAAAGCAACAGAAACCAAGATGAAATCTCTAGATGCACTCGTGAGGATGTATGAAAGACTTCAAGACCGGAGTCGAGAACTTTTGTGAACATGAAAGTGAAAGAAAAACTGCATGTGATCCACAGATGAGAGAATGTTTGGGTAGAAGGACAAAAAGATCAAAACAAAGCCGTAAACCCAAGAAAGAGAAAGATACATTTTTTAGGACATGTCCAGGCAGATCATCAAAGAGAGATTCAGGCATTTCAGACAACAAAAAATAAATCTTTTGCATTTGGCTTTACAGAGAGAAGGTCACAAGGATCCTAAAGAAAATTGAAAGTTCGTGACGAATTTAGCACTGATCATTTTCACATCCAAATGAGCTTTGCGTCAAACTTGTGGCAAATTGTTCTTTGTCGCAAATAGGTTCAGCACCACCGGCGAAGAGCTGCAAACATTTGCGGTGAATCAAAAGCTCGTTTGCATGTGAAAATAACGAGCGTCAAATCTGTTGCATGGAAAAGAGTCTTTGATTCAAGCATTTGTTGACATAAACATCAAGCCAGATCTGTCACTGAGCTAAACTTAAAACACCTTCATTTGAGTCCAAAAGTTCATGTGATGGGTCTATCAGGTCCATTGCTGCCGACTCAGATTTCAGCTCCAACACAGATGCATTCAGTAAAAATAGATCTCACAATCCCTTATCGACCATAGGAGGAGGTAAGATTTCACCTAGACTCTTTAGAAAAAAAAAATACAAATATAGTGGACAAACGAAATATAATGAGAGACGAAAACTGCAAACCTGTTATCATTAACATTAGGTAACTGGAGACATTTTTGCAAAATTACGTCACGTGGTTTCTTTCATGTATTGCAGTGTTCCTGAGGTGAGATGTCCACTGGGTGGCGCTAAAAGCGAGTTACATTGTATCCCAAACAGATGAGGTTTATAAGCTTAATGCTCGAGTTTTAAATCAGCAAAACCGATCACCCTACCCTAAACCTTACCAATAGTTTCATAAAAGCCAAATGTGAGATAAAAAACGCAATTGCTGAAGCAACCACGTAATTTTGTGGTGCTTCTATGACACTTTCGGCTAACATGTGGACTCGCATAGCTCAGTTTAATTTCTCAAGTAGAAGTAAAAGTACTAATGCTAATAATTACTTGAGTAAGATTTCTCAAGTAGCGAGTAACTAGTTACATTGCAAAGATTTTATTATTAATTTTAACACCTTGCATGCATGAATCATGTGTCTGTCATCTTTTATACACACTATTACAGTGACAGTTTAAAAATGAAAATAATATAATTTATTAAACCCTCATGTTGTAAACCAGTATGACCTGGACACAATCAACACCATTAAGGAGACGTTAGATAGAAGTTAGCTTCAGTCACCATTCACTTCCATTTGTTTGTTCATTTCCATTTTGAAAGCGAATGGTGACTGAGGATGTCAGCTCCTAACTTTTTGCCAAACACCTTGTTTTTGGCTCCAGAGAAGAGGAAGACACAAAGGTGTAAATGAGTCTAAATGATGACAGAATATTCATTTATGGGTGAACTGTCACTTTAAGGATGCTTGGCAGCAATTATTACAGAAAAAAATGAAATGTCTCACAGGCTCAATTATATTATTATGTATAATAATGTGTATTCTGTGTTATGAATTAAAGCAAGATCATGCATCATTAACGCCTTATGTCGCCATTTTTCAACTTTTTAAAGCCCTGCGTGGACTCTTAGTTCAGTAGGCTATATTTGGTAGCTTACAGAATATACAATATCCAGTTGTAACTACACACACTTATCTGAGGTTTTGCTTTAGCATATGTGCTCTGAGAGTCAGAGATGGGATTTAGAGACACAATAGTGTGAAGTGGGTCAGTGGCCCTTCCATAACAGGTCTGTATGTGGACAGCAGCGGGAAGAGCACAACCCTGTGATCTGTGGATCTGGGTCAGTCAGACCTCCGGCATGTACGGCATGCAGCCCTACTGTCTGTGTAGATGGCAACTGAGCATAACATGGCACAGGACGCCTGTGTTCTGCAAACACATGCACATGACCGACAGAGAGGAGCAGCAAAGCTGAACAAGGACAGTGAGAGGGAAACTATGAGCAACACAACAGCTTGTATGTCTTTCTTCCGTTGTGGCATAACGTCAATTATGCCACAAGGGCTTTTCTTTAAAAAAAAAAAAAAGAAAAGCAGCAATCGAGGTTACAGTGGAAGTGAATGGGGCCAAATTTTTAAAGGCAGAAATGTGAAGCTTGTCATTTTATAAAAGCACTTACATAATTGCTTCTGTTAAAACTTGTGTATTATTTGAGCTGTAAAGTTGTTATGGTCGTTTTAGGGTTTACTCCGTTATGTCATCATGGCAACAAGGTTGGAAAATTGTATATCACTGAGAATTGGTTAACAAGCGATTTTGTTAGACTTAAATCATGTTAACACATATTGTTTACATCTTGTGAAACAGTGAGTATTTCAATGTTTACAGATTGGCCCCCATTCACTTCCATTGTAAGTGCCTCACTGCAACCCAGATTTTGCTTATTTTTTCCAAGAAAAGGATAGTTCATGTAACAATATACTTTCTTTTGTGGAGCAGGCAGACTGTCGGTCACACACACACACACACACACACACACAGAGAGAGTACACCAGAGGATGCTTGAATCATCTAAACACCATTAATATTAGAACAACTCTCTGGATCTCTCCCACTGAATGAAGTCAGCCAACCGCACACACAAATGGAAACTCTGGAAACAGTTTATACAGTATCCTGAAATATGGTACGGGCACAAAAAAGGCAAAAACATTCTTAAACCAAAAAGCTCCAATATGACTGGCTGGCAACTATGTCATTTCCAGGAATTGGGGTGAAAAGATTTTTATTGGTCCACTAAGAAACTGTCATGATCTAATAGGCTGCTACAGTGAGTGCTTTAGAGGACAAACTATTTGCTGGATTTGACAAAAATTGCAAAGCTAGTAGCATCAGATCTATGAAATATGTTAAGATTTTTTTGAAGCATTTGGCAGCAATTAAATAAACTATATAAACGAGAAGAACTGTATAAAAAACAGTAACAGACCTATCTCTGTGTAACAATATATTCACAATAATAATAATTACACGGTCAACAAGATGATTTTCTGACCTGCAATCATGGACGAAAATGTACATTTTTACCCTTCCCTACAAACTAATATATTCTATATATTACTCTGTAAATATAGAGCAAATGCATATAATATTCTGGCTTTCATTATCATTTATATATATAAAAAAATGTCCTTGGACATGGAATGACCTTATTGTGGTAGCGTCAATTAAAAGTAGCCCCTAAACAGTATGTAAAAACAAAAACAAACTGTGGTTGGTTGCTTTGCGTGTCAGTCAAACAGTCCTTTCCTGTCTAAATGGGTAGTTCTTGGACAGAAAAAGCTACAAAAAAAGGCCAGATTTTAGGCTGATAGTCAAAAATCTGACTATGCAAAACTACTGGGGACGTATCTGTCTAGTTTGGGCACAAGCTGTTTGACAAATTAAACAGTTTGTGGCACAAAGAGAAAAGTGGTTCCAATTGAAATAAGCCCAATAAGAGCCACACGATCTGCCTAGATGGTTGCCCCTGATAACAGACATAACACAACAACAACAGCAGCAAGCGTTTTTAAAAGCCACTGTCCGTAAGCAAAAATTGCACCATTGCTAATTGGTCTCCTACCGAGATGTTTCCAGCTTGTTTGATGTGTGACTGATCAATTATCCAGAACTAATCAGCTGCAGTAATTGTTTTAACTCATTCAGGGAACAATGATGTTCCAAGAGGTCATACTTCATATGAAATTAGATTCCAAAAAGAGCCCTAAAACATTCAAAGAGCCTCTGACCTCAAATCAGCATAAATGAGATAAGCTGCATTAGAGCTGCCTAAAGATGATTTCATGGAAAGAGCATCCACATGTGTGCATGCATGTTTAAACTGTGTAGATGTGCAGCATATCAGTACAGTTGATTTTGTTTACATCCTGATGACTCACATCTATCCGTGTGTGTGTGTGTGTCGGCAGAATGAGATCTCATCATGAAAAAAATAATTACGCCTGTCATGAGTTCAAGAAACCTGAACTAACATTATAAGTTTAATTGCTACAAAAGTGTAGAATATAACTTTAAAAACCTATTTTAAAGTTGAAGTGTATAAATTCTGTACAGATAGACAGACAGACAGACAGACAGACAGACAGACAGACAGACAGATAGATAGATAGATAGATAGATAGATAGATAGATAGATAGATAGATAGATGGATGGATAGATAGAACAATAGACAGACAGACAGAGATAGACAGATACATTGAATGATAGAACAACAGACAGATAGATAGACAGACAGACAGACAGATAGAGAGATAGACAGATAAATTGAATAATAGAACAATAGATAGATTGATAGACAGACAGATAGACAGACAGATAGAGAGATAGACAGATAAATTGAACAATAGACAGACAGACAGACAGAGATAGACAGATACATTGAATAATAGAACAACATATAGATAGATAGATAGAGAGATAGAGAGATAGACAGATAAATTGAATGATAGAACAACAGACAGATAGATAGACAGACAGACAGACAGATAGAGAGATAGACAGATAAATTGAACAATAGACAGACAGACAGATAGTGAGATAGACAGATCAATTGAATGATAGAACAACAGACAGATAGATAGACAGACAGACAGATAGAGAGATAGACAGATAAACTGAACAATAGACAGACAGACAGATAGAGAGATAGACAGATAAATTGAATGATAGAACAACAGACAGATAGATAGACAGACAGACAGATAGCGAGATAGACAGATAAATTGAATGATAGAACAACAGACAGATAGATAGATAGATAGATAGATAGACAGACAGACAGACAGACAGACAGACAGACAGATAAATTGAATGATAGAACAACAGACAGATAGATAGATAGATAGATAGATAGATAGATAGATAGATAGATAGACAGACAGACAGATAGATAGACAGACAGACAGACAGACAGACAGAGTGATAGACAGACAGACAGACAGACAGAGTGATAGATAGATAGACAGACAGACAGACAGACAGACAGACATAGATTTTTTTTTTAGGCATGAATGGCTGTGATTTTTATTGCCATAGATTTGGTTTTCCTTTGGTTTTACAACAGATATAATGCTTTAACAACAAGTAAAACCTTAGTCCGTGAAGTGATGGACAAAGCTATTGTGCAGGAACCCAAAATTATTGTGAGGGTTACGCAAAAATATTTCAAAAAATGTATTCCCACCCTGTCCCTTAAGCGGCACTGTAGCTTTGAGAGAAATGCACCTGCTTAATAGAAAGTAATTGTCTAAATCCATTCCAGCAATGCTATGTGTTCAAGAGGAAATGTTGCTGTAAGTTCCATGCATTCTGCTTCCATTAAATCCACTTGATACTGAGGTCATTTTCAATGGAGGAAGGACTCGTGTCCTTGGTTTTCATTCTCTTCCAAGCCAAGATGAAAGGGGAAATGACACCACCTACCTAAGCCACCATGACTCTCTCTTTAAAAAACACCCCAACATTACCAACCGAAAGCCGGCCAGCATTCTGAGAAGAGATGCTAATACTGCATTCTTCTAATGACGTGTCTAAAAATACCGGAAATTGGGGTAATGGCCAAATTTGTAAACATGGCCATTGTTAAAATTTTCACAGTTTTTATCGTTTAGTCTTTTAACAAATCTTTAAATGAATTATTATTTAGTTGTGTCACATTCTTTAATTTTAATTGATTTTACTCTAAAATGCTATATAATCTTAGTCACCAACAATATAACATTTCAGTTGACAATAATGTCAACAAAAACTTTCCTTTCAGTCAAAGAACAAGGTCAAACAGAAGCAGATGTTATGGCGGCTCCAAGCTGAGAACATCAGGGAAAGAATCCAAGAAATTCTGAGTCATGTGACAGTCAACATCAGAAATTCCCAATGGGAAACGCCCTTTACGATCACGACACATGCTGGAATTAAACAGATGATTCACTTAATGGTATAGAGCGATTGTGTCATCTGTTTTATATTAAATTACAGAAATCAGGTTTTAGGTGTGGCAGTACTGACCCTAGACCAGCGCTATTAAAGAGTTCGTGGCATCTAAACCCATTCACACAGCTGCACCGCTAATATTAGCAGCCCAGTCCTGTGACCACACTGGAGCGCGATAGACTGAAGTGTGGGAACACACACAAACACATGATAACAGCTTGTTTTCTCTTTCTGATACACACTCAGGAACACTCCTTGCACACACACGTCTCTTGTCAAAGCCACATTGACGGCTACAGCTGTTGGTAAATCCATTATGACTTTATGCAGCCATAGTGAAAGGCACCACACAAAGTCCATACCAACAACTTAATTTACACAATACAACAGCACTGGAGACTAGCACATATGATGCCCACAATAAACAAACTAGGAATGGGCTTTCTTCAAAGCCAACATAAACTAGTTGTAGTACAAACAAACACAAGTGATAGTAGCTGCTATGATCAACTGAACGACTTTGTTAAAAGTTACATTCTTTAAAAATAACCTGGTGTCTCATAAACTTGGTGCTCATTGAAAATAGCAACCTGGTCTCAAAGAATCACGATACTAAAGCTACAGTTTTGCGAAATGATTTTTGCATGGGTCGTTGTTCGTATCGCAGCAGTTTCCAGGTGAAATGAACACTAGAGGCGCTACAACAACAATGACCTTTATTCACTTTCATGCAATGGAGTGTTGCAACTTGCGATGCAAAGGACCGGGATACGAGTCCAGATGTGAATGCATGTCGACATGAGAGACGTAAGTATCATAGAAGCATCGCAAAATGACGTTGTTGCATCAGCACTTGCATTTTTCATCTCACATTTGCTTTTTATGACACTATTGGTTATGTTTAGGTGTAAGGTTTAGGCTAGAGAGGTAGGTTATGTTGATTTAAAAAATGGACAGAATATTAACTAGAGCTGCCGGATTTAACACGTTAATCACTTGTAATTAATTCAAAAAGTTTAACGTGTTCTTAGCATATATTGACGCTGACTACCACCCATGGAGAACCGCGTTCGAATCCAGGGCGTGCTGAGTGACTCCAGCCAGGTCTCCTAAGCAATCATATTGGCCCGGTTGCTAGGGAGGGTAGAGTCAAGGTTAGTGGTTTTCACTCTCAATGGGGCCTGTGGTGAGTTGTGCATGCCTCACAGAGAGTAGCATGAGCCTCCACATGCTGGGAGTCTCTGGGGTGTCATGCACAGCAAGCTACGTGATAAGACGCACAGTCTGACGGACTCAGAAGCGGAGGCAAGTGAGACTTGTCCTCCGCCACCCGGACTGAGGTGAATAACCGCGCCACCACAAGGACCTAGTAGTGGGAATTTGGCATTCCAAATTGGAAGAAAAGGGGATTCAAAATAAATAAATATATAAAAACAAACAAACAGACATGTGTACATTTTCTTTAATCGTGATTAACACATTTACAATTAATACAGCATAAACACTTGTTGGAAGGGCAGAACCTTTGTAATGTGTACGCCCGGAGTCATTACAGTGACGGACACACCAAAACAGCTTTTCGCTGCCAGTGATAAAATTATGGAGAAAGGACCACTTAGCGCTATTATTTGATGCACAAAACAAGCTCAGATGGGACTTCTGATAGAAATCAAGTATTTTTAGCACAATTTAATTACCAATGAAGCACGCCAAGTCTTAACTATCACTCCGCTTTTACCGTAGAGTTCAAAGTGGCTCTGGACGCTGCCGTTGACGTGAATCATGAACGCAGCTTCACGATTGCTGTAACAAAGCGGGTTGTGGAGGATGAGAGTTTAAGAGCTTAAATGCCCATTGCAATAAACACTAAACCTATGGGGATTAAAGCCATCTTTACACAGCAAAGGTGGCACAGAAGCTGCATCTGAAGTGGCAATTAGGTGTATTGTCACAGAGCAGGAATACATGCTTTTACACAGCAGTTGCAAATGCATAAATAATGTTATGAGATTAATATTTTAAATGTAAAAATCTGAAAATAAAAATCTGAATGAATACTCAACCCTATGGGGACTAATTCTTCCAATGAGTCAATCTTCTTCTTAGACTTTGGGAAACGTGTAATGTTAATTGAATTGGTGATATTTCAGTGCATTTCTATCTTTATATTGTCGTAGGCTTTGTTTGAAAACTGTTAATAAAGCATTATATTATATTTTATAAGAAATGTTGAGAGAACATTTAACTCGCTTTTAGCGCCACTTAGTGGACATTTCAACTCGTAACTGCCACGGTACATGTAAGGAGCCATGTAATATCATTATGTAAATAGGCCAACTATTAAAAAATAGCGCAGATGCTTCATTTTCTACTAAAGTTGGCCATGGAGTAAAAAGCTGTTTTTAGTACATTAAAAATGTTGTAGATTAAATATGTGATGCTTGTCTGTTTTAATGTATCCATTGTATTAGATCTTTAACTAATGAGGGCGCCTCTCCATATGTGCCATAAAAACCTTAAAAATCAGCCATATGCTCAACCACTAAGCACCATTAGTCCTCCAAAATACAATTTTTGTTTATAGTGTATTCTATAATGTTAAAATACACTAAAATATAAAAACCTTAAATTCATCTGATCACAATCATCATCATATTAAATTATAACAGAGGACAAAAGTTCCTTTTGTCTGACAAATACAACTGGTATGGAGAACACAACTCATCTTCTTTTGTCTTGCAGAAATAGCCTGAACATGCTGAGTCTCACTAACCACACCACAGTGATTCTACTTCCTTCCTGTGACCACCAACCCTGTAGACAATGCGTCAAAAAATAAACAGAGGCAACAGACCATTGGAGTAAACTTTGAAAGCCCGGGGCAACAAAGAAAAAAGTCTGAAGGCTTTATACAGCAAAAGCAAGCTTAGAACGTTCTATATGTCAAAGCCTTGCTGTATAATCCAGTTAAAACTAGCTTAAGGTGGTAGATGGTTTTTATATGGAACCAATCTGATTGCAAGCTGGTCCAGACTGGCTGAGTTGGTCTATTGGTAGACCATCTTGTTCTTAGACCCTGTTGAAAAAACCATGTCATGCCAGCCTAATATGATCAAGCTAGATTTTGGACCATGGTAGCTAGTTTTTGTTGGACCAAGACAGTGTGCCAGCTCAGTCAGGTCCCTAATAGCTGGTCAACCACCTAAACGAACAAAAGACAACACTGGGATGGTTTTAGCTGGATTTTTTGCCTCTAAGGCTACATCCACACTAAACAGTTTTCATTTGAAAACAACATACAGATTGTTTCATCGTTTCATCATTTTCCAAAGCAGACCATTTTCAAAACGCTCCATTTTTGGAGGAAAATACTGTTCAAGTGTGGATGAGAGATTTAAACATTGCAGAATGTATGCGTTTCCAAATGAAAACATAGCAGTGTGAACATGGGATAACATAGTCTAAAAGAGAATCCAAAAGTGCCCTTAGAAGTTTATAATATTGTCTAACTCTATTATGTCTTCAAAAAATGTGGAAGAAATCAAATGTGGTGTGTTGCAAACCAAAGTGCTGAGTAAAGTTTTACTAAAATGCCACAAGCTTAAAAATAACTGAGCCTAGAAAAAATTGTGCCTGATTACAGAGAAATCAGCGTTTCTGCATGCATCTGCATATTTAACAACCCTTTGAAAACATCCTCTCAGCAGCACACAGACAATAAAAATTATTATGCTTATTATAGATGTTCAGAATGTACAGATATATAGGCCTGCATGTTGGTAAACATACGCTCATTCCCGTTTATTTAAAATCTCTGGGTCTAAAGTAGATCCTGTTTTTTTGTGTTCCAACAAAAAAAGGAATTTACATGCCCCACTTACGTAAGAGGAGACAGAATACCACTGTTTTCCTGCTGCAAAGACAAAGTCATTGTGCAACACTGTGCACAGTGAAGATGTGATCTAACCAGAGACATTCATGATGTGTTTACATTCCAGATGCTGCTCCAAAACAGTCTCTGCAGATGCCACACCTTGTTATTAAAGTTTTAGCAGAACTACAGATTAGGACGATAACTCCTTAATTTCAAGGTTCACAGTGTCCGCTAAGAAGGAAATGGCTTAGAGGCCCAAAACTTTCACCATCAATTTAAGCATTGAGGGAAAACATAAATGATATACAGTATATATATGTACATATTAAGGCTGTTGACTTAATGCATTAATTCAGTGTGATTTAAAACACAATTAATCATGCACCCGGACCATAAAGGCCAATTCACCTTCATGTATTTACAAGCCTTGTTCAGCAGGGGGCAGTAAGCGCAACTCCAGCTAAACAGGCAACGCCCAGCTGTTCAAACAACAAACGGGATTTACTAACAGCAGACAGCACAAGATGAGGACAAGTTATCATGTTCATGCAGGGGCTTCAATGTGCATTTAACTTAACACAGCGTCCTAAAACGCTTATATAATGCTTACGCTGTTTATGAAACACCCTTATGTCCATCACGGACAGACTAAGACTTATATTTATTGTATATTATGTTTTAAATGATTTAAATAAAATTATTTAGCATTATTGGTTATTTTCATTTGGGGGTCTTTCTCTGGAAATATTAATATATACATTATGTGATTAACTGCAATTAATTTGATTAATAAATCAGCGCATCATGTAATTAATTTGATTAAAAATTAGGACCGATTGACAGCACTAAATCATATGTACACTGATGAGCCAAAACATTATGACCAATCACGGGTGAAGCGAATAACGTTGACCTCCTAACAAGGCCACATGTCAAGGTCTGGGTAGATTAGATCGTAAGCGAACAATCAGTTCTTGAAGTCAATGTGTTGAATGCAGCAGAAATGGGCAGGAGTAAAGACCTGAGCGAATTTGACAAGGGCTGCATTGTTATGGCTAGACGACTGGGTCAGAGCATCTCTGAAATGGCAAGGCTTGTGGGGTGCTCTCGGGTCATCAGTGGTGAGTACATACTGACAGTGGTCCTAGGAGGGACAAACCACAAACCGGCGACAGGGTGTTGGGTGCCCAAGGCTCATTGATGCCCGATGACAACAAAGGCTATCCTGTCTGGTCCGAACCGACAGAAGGTCTACTGTGCTAAACGTCACCGAACATTTTAATGATGGTTATAGGACGAATGTGTCACAACACACAATGCATCGCACCCTGCTGCGTATGGGGCTGTGTGGCCTCAGACCGGTCAGAGTGCCCATGATGACCCCTTTCCACCATCGAAAGCGGCTACAATGGGCACGCGAGCATCAGAACTGGAGCAGTGGAAGAAGGTCGCCTGGTCCAATGAGTCCTGTTTTGTTTAACATCACGTGAATGGCCGTGTACGGTTTGAGAAACATGATGAAGGTGTTGCCCTAGCCTCCAAATTCCCCAGATCTCAATCCGAATGAGCATCTGTGAGATGTGATGTACCAACAAGTCCAATCCATGGCAGCTCCACCTCGCAACTTACAGGACTTGAAGGATCTGCTGCTAATGTCTTTGTGTCAGATACCACAGGACACCTTGTAGAGTCTTGTAGAGTCCATACCTTGGCGGGTCGCCACTGTTTTGGCAGCACGTGGAGGATACAGGTGGTCATAATGTATTGGCTCATTGGTGTATATACTGTATGCACAGTAATGAGGAAGGTGTAACAGCAAACCTATTTAACCTACTCTAAGTCACTGCAATCCAAGCTGTTTTAAGGCAGATTTTGCCATGCTCTCTAGATCTCGCCATTTTCTCTCATTTGGTTTCTCTTCCACCCACATAAGAACCATATCACTGCCCCTGAATACAAACATCTTGCATCAAAATGAAATCCTTCCACGCTGTTGCTTCCTTCCTCTTGATATTCTTTCCTCCCACCCCTTCCCCTTTCCTTTGCAGTCTTCCCTCTTGTTTCTGACTGTTAGTGCAGCTCTTGCCTAAGATACCTCCAAAAATAGAATTCATCCCCTCTCGTTACTGAATATTTTCGAACAGTCATCGTTACTTACAGACGACACCAACGGCCATGATGTTTGCAACACAAAAACATATCTATCTATGATATCTACTCATATTTTCCACTGAAAGCAGAACTGGAGATCTTGATTCTGTGGCTATATGGCATGGTTGGTTATGACAACAGATTTTGAGATTTGTAAGATACAGTTAAAATATACCCTGAAACTCTATAGGAGAGATGATTTATACTTTGGGTATCAGTGGGTTTCTCTAGACACATGGAGACATGGCCTTTTGCTTTTAGTTGGGTAATGTCTTGCCTGTCGCAAGAATACTACGCAGTCTGCTGATCTGGCCACGTTGGCCAGATATTGAAATTTCCAACCCTCCCAAGACCGTTGGGAGAAATGCAGGAAATGTTCCGTCATTGACTCTAAGTGTCTGAGAATGATAATATCCACGTCACATAATTATTAACACAGCCAAGAGGCTTCAAAAATAACTTTAACCCACAGGAAACAAATCTTCTGGTTGTTCTCACATGGCTGCTCTTATAAATAAAGGCTCTTCAATTGTTCTTGGCAGCACTTTAGGTTCAACAAAGACAGTTCGGTAACACTTTCTATGAAGCCCATATGTATTATGCATTGTAGGCATTATAAACGCATTATACTGAATTCATAATGTCTCATAACACACATTATAATAAATTATAACTTCTCATAAATAATTATAACTGCAGTTGTAATCCATTATAAGACTTCTTCCCCTATTGATAGTTATACGTTAGAGTATAATGCATTATAACGCATGCAACTTCCAATTTTATCACAGCAGAAGCTAATAAAGTTAATCGTATAAGTGAGTCTAGTGTAAACAGTCAAAAGGCTTTTGTGGCACGGTGGAGGGCGGGACCGGTGCGTGATTACGCACGCCCGGTCCCGTATCAGGCTAATTGAGCCGTCAAGAGGGATAAAGGCCACTCGCAGACGGTGATCGGGAGAGAGAGCTTAATCAGCAGACATGTCTGCTGTCCTATGTGTTTGTTTTAAGTTCTTCATTAAATTATTATTTGTATTGACAAGCCGGTTTCTCGCCTCTTCCTTGCCCATGAACATGATCGTCTTTACAGCTTTCTAACGTCATCATATTATAAGTGCGCTTTGCCTGTTTTAACTAAAGTTACAAAAGCAATATCTTCTTATAAACAGCCATAACATAAACTTGTAACATACAATACATACACAAGTCAAACTTGGAATACAATAATGGAAGTTATTTATAAAAAGATGCACAAACATTAAACTTGATTGAACAGAGATCAGAATAGAATCAGTGTTCGCTGTCCGTTCCGCATAACGTGGCGGCTTATATTGTTGCTTATCTCGGCCCATTCGGCACGTTTCGCGGCCGAACCACCGGCCTGCTCGGTTCTCCCTATGGCCATTACGCGCCTGATTGGCCCAAAAGTGCGTCGGCCCACAGGGAAAATGCCCGGTATGCCAGATTACCAGTCCAGCCTGGAATATATATAATACATTATAACTTCGGCAGACAAAATTGGATGTTGTTTGTGTTATAATGCATTATACTCATAAGGAATAACTCTGAATAGTATTTGAATGTATTGTAATTGTGGTTACAATTATTTACAATGGCTGGTGGCATTGTCATGCTGACGTTATAACATATTATAAGATGTATTAGTTGTGGCCCGTTTCGCGGCTGACCCACCGGCCCGCTCGGTTCTCCCGATGGCCAGTCCACCCCTGATCAGCCCCAAAGAGCATCGGCCCACCGGGAAAATTCCCGGGATGCCAGACTACCAGTCCAGGTAATTTAGGTGCAATTTTGCAATATATGAAGGAAATCATGAGCACTCATGTTAAAATGAAGACTCCAGTCATATCAGTAACCTTATAAAAGCTGTTTTATTCTACATGGAGAGGGTCCGCACATGGGGGCGGCCATGTTGGCATCACATGACCAGCCGAATACTTCACGCTTAATCTCAGTGACCGTCCTGTTATTTGACACTTTCACTCTTTGATTAAAGTCATCATGGCTGACTGTGAACACTACATTTCTACAATGACATCATGAAACTTTACTTTAAAGAGCGAGGACCTGTTTGCTCTAAACAGACTGTGAAACGAGCAAATTAACGATCTTCTCGGTCTTATCAATTAACGGTCGATTAACGTTACTATCAAGCAGAATCCCAGTACACCAAGTGCATCTTCCAGAGTGTGAGAGAGAAACCCCGATTCAAACTCTCAGTCCTTGATGAGAGAGCGATCGGGAAACACAGTGTCCCTTTGAACAAGTTCAGTCTCGGAGACTCTTGGTTCTGCGCTCAAAACAATCAATGTTGCAGTTCAGAGGATTATCGAGCCCCTCTCTCTATATGAGCATCAGGCTACAAGACAAGGCCTCAAACGGGGCAGATAATAATTCCACACTAGTTTCAGTGACTCAAATGGCCGAAGGTGTGAGATATGCAGCTGCCACTAATCTGAGATCTGCTTTGCATTCACAGGATGTGATTACAATAACTGATGCCAGAAAACGACTTGGGAGGAACCAGGTCAGAACCGAAAAACCGAAAATGCAACGTTTTTATAAATGCGAGAATAATATGTAACTACATGTAATTCTGTTGTTTGACTGTGCAAAACTCGCCATCACAGTGAGTAAGAGTGGTTGCCATGGCATTGCTACGCAGTTGCTAGGGTGTTCTCTGTGGTTGCTAGGGCATTTTAAGGGGGGTTGCTATGTGGCTGCCTACTGGCTCAATTCAAAAGACTCCACCTCCTAGTCGCTACGATATATTGGTCCCTAGATATTACTGTTTCAGTATAAGCATATTGGAAAATCAGAAGTACGCTTGCTTAGAAAATGAATACACAACTTAACAAGCGGCACAATTTGAGGTGGCATCTCTGAAGCACAGCGTCAAAGTTTCAAACTTATGTTTAGTGTACATGCCTTAAGTCAATTCAAAACAGCTCGGTTTAGCACTTGGCAATGTGTTTCGCTGTTCCCTTCTGCATATCATGGCACCGTTTGCGACCCCTTTCATCATATTGTGGCCCACTTTGGCATATCGCGGACTCTTTTGCGGCAGGCCAACCAGGAAACGTCCCGGTTCCCCTGATGGCCAGGCTGTGCCTGCAACCAAACATTTGGAAGCAGTACTCGACCTGGCCATTACATGTGATTTCGTAAAATATAACTGCATCCTATTTCAAATACACAGAGAATGTTTATTAAACATTAACTTTAATCCAAAGCAACTTCCAGTACTTCTATATTTATAATGACTGGAGTGACATGAGACCAAGGACATCAAACCTGCAACCTTTAGGTCTCAACCCCACATCTTTAACCAATTGTGCATTCAACATTTCAGCAATGCTATTAACAACACAGTGCAGCCGCTGTTTACAGAGAAGATCTCAAATCAATCGTTTAATACGTTATAGCAACAATTAACATTCAATGGGTTTTCATATGAAGCTGAATAAAGCTGCGTTCACACTACCGGCAACACGAGCGACGGCGACCGTTGGTGACCGGATGTGGGCGTGTCCAGCGACGCCACAAAGTTGAGAAATGTTTAACTTTATGCAAATGATGAGCGACTTTCGGGAGTGACAGCCAATATGAGAGAAGATGGTAGAGCTTGCGTGATACTAATATTTTAATAATATTAATTGTAAAGAAACAGCGCTGTTTAGACTCTCCATACACACCACTAGCGACCTAACCGCCAGCCACTGGCGACATGCAGCGACAAAGTAGCTGACAGTGTGAACGCAGCTTAAGGCTTTTTGCAAAGGTAATTATAACTGCGCATGGGCTGCTTTTGCATGCACCCGAGATGTGCGTAAATCCATTAATGTGGAACCTCATAATAAATAGGCCAGATATGCACCGAAGGGAGAAGATTTGGCTTGAAATACATAAAAGCACGAATACAGGGGTCTGGGTAGCTCGGCGAGTATTGATGCTGACTACCACCCCAGGAGTCACGAGTTTGAATCCAGGGCGTGCTGAGTGACTCCAGCCAGGTCTCTTAAGCAACCAGATTGACCCGGTTGCTAGGGAGGGTAGAGCCACATGGGGTAACCTCCTCGAAACGTGGTTCTCGCTATCGGTGGTGCGCGTGGTGAGTGGTCTGTGGATGCGCAGCGAATAGCCTGAAGCCTCCACACGCCCTAAGTCTCCGAAGTAATGGGCTCAAAAAAAGATGCGTGTATTGACGGTCTCAGACGCGGAGGTAGCTGCGATTCGTCCTCCACCACCTGGATTGAGGAGAGTCACTTCGCCACCAGGAGGACTTAAAGCGCATTGGGAATTGGGCATGCCAAATTGGTGAGAAAAGAGCGAATAAAAAACATAGAAATAGAATAAATAATAATAGAAAAATTATTTGCAAACCCGTTATCCAGGTCATGCGTAACTGGGCCGCTGCTTTTATTGTTTTCTTTTGCGCTTTAATGACAGGTGACACGAAAACGACCATTATACATCTTTGACGTATTAATGCGATCATGCGAAATGCAATAAAACTACAAAACAATGAAAACAAGACTATTATTCTGGCAGAACCAAAAATGTGCTGGTCGTATGTGGGTATTCATGCTGCCAAGGACGTATCATGAAATATTGAACGCGTTTGGCGCACCCCATAGGTTTATCCAAGGGGCTTTCCGGTGCATTCGTGGACGTGCTGTGCGTATTTCTACATTTCATTTGTACATACCTTTTTCGGACAACGTGAGCTTTTCTTCAAAGCTGCTCTCTAGAGCCTTCTCCATTTTGTTCATGGTGTGCAGTCGGTCATTCCATTACAGGTCCAAAAAAAGACACACAAAAAGAGGAACTCCCGGATCATACAGTTATTAAACACACCCGAATGGGGTGCCCCTTTAAATCAAACACAACCAGTTGAGTACAATCAAAAAAAAAAATTTGATTTAATCTGCTGGACGCGTAAATGTCTTCTCTATTCCCACCGAAATGTGTGATTTCAGCAAAGCTGTGAAAACTAACCCAGGGGAGAAAGAGAGGGGCCCAGGTCCGGGGCCCTGCCCATAACAGAGAAACCGCTTGCGGAATACTGCCGTTCTATGCGGGACGGTCCCTGCCTTGCCAATGGACTGTACTATTTCACTGGATGGGGGGGAGCATATATATAGTTAGCATTTTTAACTGATTATCTACGTTAAGATTCCCTATTTGTGATTCAATACTACTCAATATTCAAATTGATTAATGAATGAGTATGTTGCTGTGTCTTCAGCTGGTCTAAAGGAAACGTTTTCCAGGTTTTAGCAGAAAGACCCCCCCCCCCTCTCTTTTTACTAAGATCTGCATCTGCGGCAAAAGGATGGACTTGAGTTATGAGCCACACACATCCTTTAATGTTTCCAACTGGAAAACAGAGGTGGATTCCGCTACTTTATTTCAGAAATCTGCACAAATATAGGCTACACGGACATAATGTCGATATTATTGTCGATTATTTTTAAATTACGCATTTCAATTTCATAACAAATTTCCATTACATTAAATGTAATAATCTTTAACAAAATTAAATAAAAAAAAATAAATAAATAAAAAAAAATTATATATATATATATATATATATATATATATATATATATATATATATATATATATATATATATATATATATATATATTTGTATATTTAACTTGTATTTTATGTTTTATTTTTTTAATTTAAACATTAAACAGTTCAGTTTAATTAAATTAATTTATTGAAATGTAAATGTAAAAAAATAGGCTTAAATATAATTTTTAGTTTAAGGTTTATTTAAGGTAAATGAAACTGTCCTGTGTAACATTTGAAATAGTCTGTTTTCATAAGTGTAGCACTTAAGTGTTGACTGAGGTCAGTATTTATGTTTAGTGTTAGTATTGTTGAATATATTATAGATTTTTTAAATATATATATTTAATTAAAATATTATAAATAAAACGTATTTTTATATAAAATAAATAAAAAATATTTATATATAGATAAAACTTATATATATATTATATATTTATATGTAATATAATATTTTAATACGTTTTTATATATTATTTTAAATAAATATATATTTAATTTAAATATCAAATAAAAATATTTTACTATTATATATAATTTTTTTTAATTAAATGTATAAAAAAATATTTCGATATTATATATATATATATATATATATATACATACATATATATATATACGTTAGCGTTTTTAACAATTTTTTTTTTAAATAATATTCATGGTTAATGACAATTTGAACTGATACAAATACATTTTAAAAAGTAAAAGTTGTGCTTAAAAGTAATATTACAGGTTCAATATAAGTTAAGATCCATCGACAGCATTTGTGGCATAAAACTTGCCGCTCCTTTTCTTAATAAGAGGCACAATAGAAGTGAATGGGGGCCAATCCGTAAACATACTAGAAATAACATGCATATTAAAAATACTCACATAAACAACATGCATGTTAACATGATTTTAATGTCATAATATCGCTTAATAACCTTTTCTGTATAAAGTTATAGTCAATTTTACAACGATATGGTCAACAAACCCTAAACCTACTGTAAAAATTATGATTTAAACAACTTAACAACTAAAATTGAGTTTTAACAGAAGAACTAATGTGCTTTAATAAAATTAAAGTGTACCTCTATTCTTAATTCTTTTCTTTTTTTAAAGAAAAGGATGGACAAGTTTTTTTTTTTTTTGCATACATATATATATATATATATATATATAAATCAATTTATCTGTAACATTGACTTGAATTGCACATAGAGATGACTCTTTTGCTCATGTGCAGCATGATAATCACTAATCAATAAAGATTGATTAGTGCTCTTAAGAAAGCATTAGGCTACAAAGTTTGCTGTCTGTTTGTGTCTGGGAGAACTATGAAACTGTATCAGTAACTGTAATTAACACAGCCTCCATTTATATTCTTGACACAGATCAACAATCTAAACGCCATTTCGTCTCTTCAAATAAATACATAATATAAAATTATTATTTAAAACTAACAATTGCAGACAATGTTACAAGAACAAAGGTTCTCCTCACAAACACAAACTAAAAAGAACCATGTCCAAGACCTGCAGTACGTTATTACAGAAAACAGCACCAATCAGAGACCCTCAGAACCTTCTAAAAAAGTCTTGTTTAATATGTTAACTAGAGCTGTTAAGTGTTGAAATCAGGCCATTATAGCAGCACGGAGCAAAACAGCCATCTGGTACCACTGATACAACCCTGCCAACGATGCCAGAACTACATTAGCAGGTTCTGCTGCTCTGTGTTGGTAGTCATCTACATTTCCAAAACATAATCATTCAAATGGTTAATAAACCCATAATGGTTCAAATCAACCAAAACACAGCTGATGCAGACACAGAAATAACAGCGGGGTCACAAAACCACATGCAATGCAGATGCAGTCAGGAGAGCAGTTCTCACAGGCTGGGGTCAGTTCATGCTCACAGGTACTTTGAGATAAATGTAGATCTAATCAGTCATGAGTTCAACAATTGATTTTGAATTTAAGAGGTCAAAACTACAAACTGGATTAGATATTCCGTTCTCAATGTGGCGAGATACTCCAAGAATCCAATTAAAGGGATAGTTCACCAAAAATGGAAAATTCGCTCATTTACTCACCCTCAAGCCATCCCAGATGTGTGTGGCTTTTTTTATTCTGCATAACACAAATGAAGATTTTTAGAAGAATATCTCAGCTCTGTCGGTCCATACAATGCAAGCGAATGGTGGCCAGAACTTTGAAGCTCAAAAAAGCACATAAAGGGAGCATAAAAGTAATCCACACGACTCCAGTGGTTAAATCCATGCCTTCATCTAACTTTCATTAAAGTAACAACAGAGCTGAGATCTTTGTTTGTGTTCAGGAGAAGAAAGAACGTCGCACATTTGGGGTGGCATGAGGGTGAGTAAACGCTGAGAGAATTTTCCTTTTTGGCTTAAATATTCCTTTTAATTAGACACTGACAACCATTTGGGAATATGATGAATTAGTTACACAAAAATCCTTTTTCTGTCATGAATTTGAACGTGTTAAGATACTCACAATTATTGGAAGCACTTGATGCGATATGTATATAATATGCACAGAAATAGACTAAAAGAGAAGCTGTTTCAGACAATGATTAGTTCAGCATTTGAATATGCTGTCCTAATCATCCACAGCTGCTGATAGGGGGTGGTCAGAACAGCTGCAGGGTTTGAGATATCACCAACAGGCCACACTCATTCTGCATTATTGGTCTCTTATTACTGCACTCTATTTCAAATATTTCATCCCTGGCACAACATGTTACTGTAAGACCTCCCATACTGACAAAATTAGGGTCCTGAACCAAATCTATTGTATAGAGTGCAACGGTGGCAGTCCACTTTTTAGCCATCATGCTTCCGGAAGTATTTTTTCCATCGGGATTTCATAAAGTACTCCATAAAAGTGTTCTAAGCCAAACCAACCAGCTCCGAGGTGAACCACAAAATAACAAAGTTTGATTCGACACAAAAAAACATTCGAAATTCGGACAATCACAAGTACAAGACTGTGCACTTCATGTCTTTAATGAAGGAATGAACTACAATCCCATGATGCATTGCGAATGATGTAATTAAAATTAAAAACCGAGGGAAAAAAATCTAACTATTGACAAAAAGTTGTTGATCAGAGATAGAGATCTCAAACTGCATTTTTGGAAGTGTGACATCAGCTGTTGGAGGTTTGAAATGGTCAAATAAATAAATAAACAGATAATTGTACGAGATATTAAAGTATTTTATGAATAATGTTGTCCTTGGGTAGGGGGACAATGTGAAGTCATGAGCATTTGGAAAAATCCCCTCCTAGATTTTCACGTTGTTGAGATGAGCACACACCTCCACGCCCTCCTTTTGTCCGGCAACAGCTGCTTTTGCCCTGGATTACAGCACTGACCCAGGATCAGTTTATACACATCACTCACATCAACATTGTCACTGTAATGTTACTCCAGCAGATCCAAGATCAGCTGTTGAAGGATCAAGGGTTAAGAAGGGATCTCAGCTGTGTCTGCTGAGGCTTTCAGCTGTTCAGACGTGACCCACACTATAAAGACACTATGGCAGAAGTTCATAAAAAGCAAACAGACTTGATTTTTTTTAGATGTTTTGCCACTCATGCAAGGTATACGCTGAGTCTAAGACTACTTACGATACTGGAATTTGCTCATTCTTTTTCATTGTTTATTATGTGTAAATAAAATCATCATTTAGTCACCCTAAATGTTTCTTTTGTGGAACATAAAATATATATATATATATATATATATATATATATACACTGTATATTCAGGGTTGGGGAGTAAATGTAACAGGAGTACATATTTAAAATATAAGTAACCGTATTCCACTACAGTTACAATTTAAATCATTGGTAATTAGAATACAGTTACATTCAAAAAGTATTTTGATTACTGAAGAGATTACTTTGCATTTTATTGTCATTTGTTTATTTAATATTTAGTCCTTTCAGATGGAAACATTTATCCATATAAATGATGCAAAGTGCATTTGAACAGCGGTGAAACACTTTCTTATGATGTGTTACATTCATACGAGCAGACAGAGAAGTACGTTTGAAGTAAGTTTGGAGCAGAAGAAATAGAAATAAACCTTGTGTAAATTGTTAGCTTTATGCTAAGCTAAAATGCTATTTCTAGCCATTTTACATGCACATGTTACCAGACACGATCATATTTATTCATCAAGAAAATTCACTTTAGATCATAATTTATTTTTCTATTAAGACCTTTGATATTAGGGAAAAAATGTTATTCTTGATAATAATATTTTTATTGTTTTCCTGTAAAAATATCTAAAAATCCTTAAAGCAAGATCAGTTTGATTGATCTTGTTTTAGAAACAACACTGCATAAGATATTTATGTTTTCAGAGAATGTATTTTTAACATGTATTTTGAGTTTGAAAAAAATCTACCCGTGCTGAAGAAGTAATCCAAAGTATTTTTAACGTGTTTATATCTGTAGTGGAATACATTTCAAAAGTAATCCTCCAAACCCTGTATATATTTAGGTAAATATAGCTCTGGAAAAAATTAAGAGACCACTCCAAATGTTTCTTAAATCAGCATCTCTACTTGTATGGCAGACATTCCAGTGTCTGTCGAATTCCTGCTTGAATTTTTGCGCCAGGAGTGGCATAAAGTCACCCAACAGCTATGTGAAAGACTTGTGGAGAGCACGCCAAGACTCATGAAAGCTGTGATTGAAAATCAGGGTTATTCCAGCAAATATTGATTTCTGAACTGTTCCTAAATTCAGTCTAAACATTAGTATCGTTTTGTTTAATAATGAACATGAATTTGTTTTATTTGCATTATTCGAGGTCTGAAAACACTGCATCTTTTTGTTATTTTGACCTGTTGTCATTTTCTGCATATAAATGCTCTAATGACACTAATGACTTTGGGAGAAATCAGTCAGTACTTTATAGAATAAAACAAAAATGTTAATTTTACTCAAAAACACCTATATATAGTGAATCCAGAGAAACGGATCATTTGGAGTGGTATATATATATATTTCAAATGTTGAGTAGCTCTGGTTTAGACTTACATATCTGTACATTTATGACAAATCATCAAACATATATTTAATGCAGTATTTGTTTTAATGAACTTGTCACACTTTTGACCATTAGTCAAGCCGGAATCCAGTTTCTTGCAGGATTGTACAAGAAAGATGTCTTTGACAGGGTCGTGTGTTCGTAGAAACCTGAGAACAGAAAATGTAAATGATTCCCAGTTAGGATGTTGATATTTATGACATTCTGTATGTTTTTACTGAAGCAGAAATGACGTGTGTTACCTGGACCTGGTATTTCCTGTCCTTTGATATCCTGTATGCACCTGCTTGTCCCAGACAGGAAAGCAGCGCTGGACACGAGGTGTTTGACTGGACCATTATAGTCCACTATATCATAGTGTCCTGGACCGGGGAAGGGTGGCGATTTAGCGGGAATCAGAGGTGGCGCTGATAATCCCAGGTAATGTCGCCTTCTGCATTTAAATCAGATTTATATGACAAATATAAATCCCCTTAATCCAATCTGAAAGATATACTGAGACTGACCTGGTGTCCGAATATGCCAAAAGCAGTACGACAAAAAAACGTATCACTTACGGGAGAACGGTTCTCTTCACTGGCTCTGGTGTTTCATAGGGGCTGTAGGTCCCGGGACCTGGGATTTCATTTTTCATTTGAGCCTGGATCCGGGCAGTTCTGGACTTAAAGCAGGAGAAAGGAACTTGAGGAGCCTTCTGGACCAAAACTTCACTCACTTTATAGTGACCTTAAAACAAGAATAGAGGTGGTACGGTTCATAAACAGAAGCCTTCGTAGTATCAAACACCTCACCTTACTTCTTCTCCAAAAGTATACTATGCCTCATTACACTACTGACTTAAAAATACAACCAATTCATTATTTAATGAGCTGATTTTTGGTGTTCATCAGTATATTGGTGTGCATGTAAACACACTCAGTATTGTTTAATGGTTTGGACTGCACCAACTTCATGATTTCCATGTGCAATTGTTAAAATATAGTTTATGCGATGGAACTCACAGGGCGAGGGTCCTTTAAATTTGTTTGAGAAGCTGGCCGTGCGTGTGGTTTTAGAGAGAAACACACACTGAGCCGAAACCGTTGAACTTCTGTCCACGCCAGCGTAAGACACCTGATATCACAAATCACAAATTAAACCCTAGAATGGAAAATGTAAAGTACCAAAATTAAAAATACTTATAAATCAGTTGTAAGCTTTACAAAGGTATATTAAAGGCAGGGACAGATTATGACTTGCAAAAAACCTGGGGCCAATTATCTCCGAGGGTTCGATGTTCATGCCCAAAAGGGTTACCAAGCAGCGAGGATCAACAAACTATATTGCGTAATACTGGGCATTCAACGGCCCCTGGGCACTGGCCCCATTGGCCCAGTCGGTAATCCGTCCCTGATTAAAGGGACAGTTCACCCAAAAATTAAACATCTCTCATCATTTAATCCCCCTCATGCCATCCCAAATGTGTAAGACTTTCTTTCTTCTGAGGAACAAAAATATTTTGATGACGATATGATGTGTTGCAAGTCAATGGGATCCAAAACTTTGAAGCCACAAAAAGCACATAAAGGCAGCAAAAAAGTAGTCCATATGACTCCAGTGCTTTAATCTATGTCGAGTGTAATCGATTTTGGGTGACCAAAAATAGACCAAAATATAACTCCTTTTTCACTTTACATCTTGCAGTCTCTAGGCACTTCCTAGTGCCTGACGCATGCGCAGAGTGCTAGGTGGTGCTATAGGAAGTGTAATCGAGCTTGAAATCGTGTATAGTGATAAAGGAGTTATAGTTTGGTCTGTTCTTACCAAAAAATTATTGGATTGCTTCAGAAGTCATGGTTTAAACCACTGGAATATGACTCTTATTCTTCTGAAGCAATTAATCTGATGGATACTTTTAAGATGCCTTTATGTGCTTTTTGGAGCTTCAAAGTTTTGGAACCTGGTGACTTGTATTGTATGGCCCTATAGAGCTGAAATATTCTTCTAAAATCTTTGTTTGTGTTCTGCAGGAGAAAGAAAGTCATAGACAACTGGGTTGACATGAAGTTGAGTAAACGATGGGAGAACCCATCGTTGATTTTTGTGTGAACTATTCCTCCTTTTGCAGCTTGAAAGTTTTGGACCCCCATTGACTTACAGTACTTCAAAAAATGTTACATGTGAGTTTGGGACAGCTTGAGGTCAAGTAAATGATGATTCATTCATTTTTGGATAAACTTAATCTTTAATAGTTATTAATAAAATAATAAATTGGCTACATCATATTGATTTGGTGCAGGATTTTTGGTTTTAGGCGTTTCACTCTTCACTGCGATAGGCAGACGGAACGTTCTGGATTCTCCTCTGTTGAAGTTGTGCTTATGAAGTAAAGATGTTTGGAGGTTATAGGAATCAGGCCCTGGGTTTCCTCTCTGAAAATGATGGGGCACACGGCCAGCCTAAACTGACACAAAAACAAAGGATATACTGTATTGAAAATACTCCTTTCGGTCCCACATTATATTAGCTGTCTTTTAAACCATTTACTAACATTAAAATACATACAATACAATGTATTTATTGTGTAACTATGTGTTGTTGTACAGGTAGGTTTAGGAGTAGGGTCATGGTTAGGGGTTACGGTTTAGGTTAAGGGGTGAGGATTCAGTGTAATTACAGATGTAATTAAATAGGTACTTTTAATGTAATTACAATGCAACTACGCGTATGTACATAATGAGCAGATTGCATCAAATGCTTAAGTGCATAGTAGTTGAAGACACCAAATATAAAGTGGGTCTGGAAATTCTAAATCATTAAAAGGACAGGAGACAAACCATCCAAATGTTTATATTGTATCAATGCATTTAGTGTTAATGAAGGAGGAGTCGAGGACACCAGCAGACACTGATCGGGGTCACACCTTTGATGCAAAGCTGCCTGTTCCTCTCTTAGAGAATGACGGACTGCCGCTCTCTGCAGAAATGTGTGAGATATACGAGCCAGGCCCTGGGTTCTCATTCTGAAATAAATGAGATAGATAGATAGATAGATAGATAGATAGATAGATAGATAGATAGATAGATGGATGGATGGATGGATGGATGGATGAATAGACAGACAGACAGACAGACAGACAGACATAGATAGATAGATAGATAGACAGACAGACAGACAGACAGACAGACAGATAGATAGATAGATAGATAGATAGATAGTTAGACAGACAGACAGACAGACAGATATATAGATAGATAGATAGATAGATAGATAGATAGATAGATAGATAGATAGATAGATAGACAGACGGACGGACGGACGGACGGACGGACGGACGGACGGACGGACGGACAGACAGACAGACAGACAGATAGATAGATAGATAGACAGACAGACAGACAGACAGACAGAAAGATAGATAGATAGTTAGACAGACAGACAGACAGACAGATAGATAGATAGATAGATAGTTAGACAGACAGACAGACAGACAGACAGACAGATAGATAGATAGATAGATAGATAGATAGATAGATAGATAGATAGATAGATAGATAGATAGACAGACGGACAGACAGACAGACAGACATAGATAGATAGATAGATAGACAGACAGACAGACAGATAGATAGTTAGACAGACAGACAGACAGATAGATAGATAGATAGATAGATAGATAGATAGATAGATAGATAGTTAGACAGACAGACAGACAGACAGACAGATAGTTAGACAGACAGACAGACAGACAGACAGATAGATAGATAGATAGATAGATAGACAGACAGACAGACATACAGACAGACAGACAGACAGATAGATAGATAGATAGTTAGACAGACAGACAGACAGACAGACAGACAGATAGTTAGACAGACAGACAGACAGACAGACAGACAGATAGATAGATAGATAGATAGATAGATAGATAGATAGTTAGACAGACAGACAGAAAGACAGACAGATAGTTAGACAGACAGACAGACAGACAGATAGATAGATAGATAGATAGATAGATAGATAGATAGATAGATAGATAGATAGATAGATAGATAGATAGACAGACAGATATATAGATAGATAGATAGATAGATAGATAGATAGATAGATAGATAGATAGATAGACGGACGGACGGACGGACGGACGGACGGACGGACGGACGGACGGACGGACAGACAGACAGACAGACATAGATAGACAGACAGACAGACAGATAGATAGTTAGACAGACAGACAGACAGACAGATAGATAGATAGATAGATAGATAGATAGATAGATAGATAGTTAGACAGACAGACAGACAGACAGACAGATAGTTAGACAGACAGACAGACAGACAGACAGACAGACAGATAGATAGATAGATAGATAGATAGACAGACAGACAGACAGACATACAGACAGACAGACAGACTGACAGATAGATAGATAGATAGTTAGACAGACAGACAGACAGATAGTTAGACAGATAGACAGACAGACAGACAGACAGACAGACAGATAGACAGATAGATAGATAGATAGATAGATAGATAGATAGATAGATAGATAGATAGATAGATAGTTAGACAGACAGACAGAAAGACAGACAGATAGTTAGACAGACAGACAGACAGACAGATAGATAGATAGATAGATAGATAGATAGATAGATAGATAGATAGATAGATAGATAGATAGATAGATAGATAGATAGATAGATAGATAGATAGATAGATTATATAAACTCACCAGGTGTTCTTGAAATCTCTTTGACTGTGAGGAAAATCCTTTCTTCTCTTCATTGCTAATGACAACTCTTTGGAACTTTGTAGGAATAGAGGAGACCTGACCTTTAGAAACTGGAGAAGAATAAAACTTCTATGAATAAAAGGAAAGAAAGAAAACATCTAGGACTTGCACTTAAGCTAAGTTAAAGACATTACAAGGTAACTCACATTCATTCAGTACTTTGAGTTCTTTGCCCATCTTTTCCTTGTCATTCATGTCAAATCATGACATTTTCTGTGCTGTTCAGAAAAGAACAGATCTTGTTTAAAGATAATAATAATTACAATCTAATTTAATTGCTTAAAAACCAATATATTTCTCTTCGTCTCACCTGACACGTAGTTTTCATGCAGTTGCAGGTCAGTTTAGAGGGTGAGTTGCATTGACTGTGTGTTGCCTTGGCAGCGTGTAAACGTTACTGTTGGCAAATGAGAGCTCAGAGAAAACGGGTGTACATAAGTAGATTTTATTTCCATAAGCCATATAAAATGGTATTTTAAAATGGTAGAAAAAATATCTCAAATTGGCTAAATAATTACACATATAAAACTGTAGAATGAGATGTAAATCAGTTGTTTCAATGCACAGTATGTCAATGTACACATTTTTTATAGTTTATTTTTTTAAATAAATATAATAGTTGCTTTCCTTCACCCAAATCTTCCACCCCGCTTTAAAATGATCGTAAACACAGAAACATAAACAGTAAAGCGTCATAAAACAGCGCTCTGTCGCCTCCTTGTGCACACTGAATGTATGTGTCCACAACATTTCATGACGTGTACAAAACGAAAAATTCAAATCTGCCATTAAGTGATTTTTAAGCTTTAACAAAATAAATATAATAATTAAAAGTGAATTATAAAATTATAGCATACACATCTAACGGTGTATTTTCAAATAAACATGAAAGAGCCTGTACAATTGTGCATGTCTGTGCAGCACATCATAGAAATTCCATTTGGAATGTTTTTTAAATAATAATAATTGTTTTAAACACCAAAACTTTGCCATGATAAAATGAGTATTTATTTTTCCCATTGAAACCAATCATATTTAAACAAGCTGATTTATCTGTCTATGATATGAGCTCTGTCATTTAAATGTCATCATCTGAGTATTAATGCTGTATAAATAAATCAATAAATAAAACACAATTTAAAGTAATTTAGTAACACTTTACAATACGGTTGTATTTGTTACCATTAGGTTATTACATTAATTAACATTAACTAACTATAAACAATACTTTTTAACGTTATTTTCAACATATACCAATATATATATATTTTATTGTTTAAAATTGTACATGTTAACATTAGGTAATGCAACATGAAGTAACACAAACTAACAGTTAACAACTTGGTCTTCGTAATTAACTTTAACTAAGATTATAAAATGCTGTAAAAATATTTTTATTGTTAGTTTAATTGTTAACAAGTAAAACTTTATTGTTAAGTGTTATCATAGTTTGTATTTTCATTATTTTAAAAAATGCAAGATATATCCACATAAAATATTGATCTTAGCAATTAATTACTAACTACTAATAACATATTCTACAGTGTAATTAGATTACTGTGCTAATTATGCTGTCTGAAACGTAATTGCAATACTTATTTATAATTACTTTATAAAACCTTCATCAACCTCGACCAGATGAAAATACAAGGATAGACATGAAACTGTTCTTTTAATTCTTATTAAAATAAGTCATATAAAATCAAATAAATTATTCATGAACTGGCCAAAGAATTTAAAGGGACAGTGTTAAATTAGAAAATATAAATTTTAACAATTTGATGTCATATTATGATTTTAAATTCTCTTTTGCTTTATATAACATTGTTCTGTAGTCTATACAGTATTTAACGAAATTACATCAGAAGTAACTGTAATTAAAAAGAGTAATCCCTTACTTTAATTTTTCAACGAAAATGTAATTTCATTATAGTATTTAATTATTTAGAAATACATTACACACAACACTGTTGAATTGTAATGACAAATTGAATATAAAACAGAAATAAAAACTAAATAAAAAATCCAAAACTGTACTAACACTGGATTGGGCAAGTGTCAGGGTTTATAGAGAGTCATTTGTGTAAGTGTGTCCCCTAATTCATAATAAGTAATATCATAGATGATGGTCCAAATGCGGAGAAACAAATGAATGCAATAATGAGATTTATTAGAGCAGTGGATTAAAAGGATGAAGGGAATAGGGATAAATATACTCCATCACAGAAGGTTGCGGTAGGCACTATTAAGCTGGTTCGCAACCCGCCATAAAACCTAAAGAAGAAGAAGAAGACGACAAAGAAGCCGAAGAAGAAGCGCGCCCCCTGCAGGATCGGAGGACGTGTGTAGCGCTGCAGTTGAAGGATCCAGCATGGCGATGCACGCAAAAGCGACTCCACCGCAGATTCCCGACACCCGCCGAGAGCTCTCCGAGCTGGTCAAGAGAAAACAAGAGCTAGCGGTAAATCTCCGCATGTGTACACTTAAATATATCAAAGATCCCACTTTAAGCGTCGCCTGTAGATGGACGTTTATGGACGTAAATAACCGAATCTGTGTTTGAATGCTAGCACGAGATATTACAGAAAATAATGCTATCAATTACTGATCATTTATTTCAAATTAATGCGTGCGTGTATGCATCGTGTTAGTTTGCTCTGTTTACATTAAACTATAATCAAATGTATGAATATAGAAGCAATTGTTGTATATCTTGAAAGCATGCTATCTGTGTTAGCCGCGTTTGTTTTGGCGCCTACAGATGCGAAAACAAAAATAACGAACAGTACAAAATAACACTACAGCATTAAAACATTTCACAGGTACATGCAGGATGCGTGCAGGGTTTTACATCTGTGCAAAATGAAGGAACTGTACAATGTTTTGATTGAAAGCTGCAGGGAAGACTTTAGTTTTTTGGCAATAATGATCAAATTAGTTTATGATCTAACAATGAAAAATACTTACATTATCTATTAATCTTAGTTAATGTTCATTTCAACATACTAATGCATTTTTAACACTGTTTACATTAGTTAATGCACTATGAACTAACAGTGAACAATTATAATTTTATTAAATAACATTAACAAATATTAGTAAATGCTGAACAAACATATTGTTCATTGTTATGATAACCAATGTTACAGTCTTTAAATCTTATATGAAAATTCAGAAACGGAAAATATCACTGGTGATGGGGATTTTGGAAGTTTTACACACAGATATGTGTTTTTGGCAAAAAGGTCTCGCGTAAATTGGGACATAAAGTTCACATTAAGGGCTTAGTAACTAGTAGTTAGTTTGGAACGAAGTCAGTGCTTAATTTGGTTGCACCACCTGTTTTTTGGGGGGGTTTTATCCACTTTTCCCAATTTGGAATTCCCAGTTCCAACTACTTCGTAGATCCTCGTGGTGGTGCAGTTACTCAACTCAATCCAGGTGGTGGAGGACAAGTCTCCGCTGCTTCCGAGACCTTCAAACCGCGCATCTTCTCTCGTGACTCACTGTCCATGACACCTCAGAGACTCGCAGCATGTGGAGGCTCATGCTATTCTCCGCAATCCACGCACCCCATTGAGAGCGAGAACCACTAATCGTGACCACGAGGAGGTTACCTCATGTGACTCTACTCTCCCTAGCGACTGGGCCAATTTGGTTGCTTAGGAGACCTGGCTATATATATATATATATATATATATATATATATATATATATATATATATATGTATATGTGTGTAAATAACAATATTCAATACATATCTAAAATGAATAAGCGGCAATAAATAAATAATTACTTGCAAAACAGGCTGGAAAAAGAGACATTTTTATATTTTATATATATCGTATATGTCGAAAGGACTGAAGCCTGACACACACAACATGAACTCATTGATGTCATTAAATAAGTCTGGCTTTTTATTCCATCCGTTACTCCTGGTCGGAGGCTTCCGGAAATTTTTAATGTATACATAGTTTTACATTCTACCGAAGTTTAATGGTGCAACGCTGAACTATTTAGTAGTGTGTACATTGTGACTTGGTGCCCATTTATGCCACAACTGGGCATAGTTGTAACTTGCGTATAGCTGGTGCAACTGGCCCCAGATCATTTATGAGATTTCTTTAATAACAAACTTAACAGACGTGTTATTAACTTGCGAAGCTTGCGTTTTATCAGGAAACTATACTGACTTACTTTGTACGTTTAACAGGAGACTTTGGTAAACCTGGAAAGACAGATCTATGCCTTTGAAGGCAGCTACCTGGAGGACACTCAGATGTACGGGAACATCATCCGAGGATGGGACAGATATCTGACCAATCAGAAGTTAGTGTAAACTGATTTTATGTGGTTGAATGTTATGAAATCTGAAAAAGTGACCTGCAGGTGAACACTGACTTTTATCCCTTGTAGGAATTCCAACAGCAAGACTGATCGGAGGAATAGGAAGTTTAAGGAAGCTGAGCGTCTTTTTAGCAAGTCATCTGTAACATCAGTGGCGGTTTGTATTTTTTCAAGTTGAGGCATATTTGAAGTATTCGTGTGTGTGTGTGTGTGTATTTGGGGGAGAAATGGTTTAATGACTTTGCTCTATGTGACAGGCTGTATGTGCTCTCGGCGGAATCCCTGAACACATGAATGAAAAACGTAAGTGAAATCTTACAGTTGAATGTTTGTGTGTACATTATAACAGTATTTCAGTCAGTTGAGGCATATTTGAACATTCAAAACTTGAAAGTGAGCTGCCTACCTAGACAGCATTTTGGCCATCATGGGTGTGTTCAAGCATTCAGAACATTTGATTCTTCCTTTTAATGCCTAAAAATTGTCTAGTTAGGCAGCTCGCTAGGATTTGAAACAACCACTGTTGACAGGTTTATAATTTGCAGTGATTCGGTTCATGTAGTGATCTTGACACGTTCATGATTTTTTTTATTTTTATAAATGGGTCATTGACAAGTTAGCTTGACCGAGAGGATAAAAGTTAGAAAACAATCTAGTTTAAATTACACGCGTGTAAAGTGCGTGGAAATATAATTAGTTTCCAGTCTGGTTTCAAGAATTTTATCTACAACAAAATTGATTTCACCTTTTAAGCTCGGATTGGCCCGCAGAAAAAATAGATATCTTAAAAATATTAATAACTAGTCTTGACCAACAAAAAATGGGTATTGTTGGAAAGCTTGAGGTGCGTTCAGACCAGAGGCATTGAGAGCGGCAAATCGACCAGAAGTCATTCATTTTCTGTGGCAGACAGCGTCTCTCGGCAGCGAGAAGCAGCACGTCCATGGCCGGCGCGTCTTGGCCGTTGTGGGCGTCAGAGGAAAGTTCAAGTGCGGGCAATATTATGGTAATGAGATTTTACGCGGTTCGGCGGCAACCTATAGGAATATAGAAGTGCTCCGCTTTAGCGAAGTCTAGAGAACACCACCGTGTTAACTTTGGTTCCCACCAAACAACAGTTCTGATGGAGGAGAACTAATTATTGCCTTGGTGGGTTTTCTCGTAATATACAATCTGTCCCTGTTTGCTTATTACAAATGTTTTTTTATTTTGGTTACAAACAACCATAATTTTAATTACTTTCTGCCATCGATCGATTTCTTACTTTCACATTAAAAAGATTTAATGAGGATATACGCTACTTGTGATAGGTCAGCTAAAAGATACCGGTCGACATGTCTGGATGTTTTGCGGCCCCTTAAAATATAGTAATATAGTATCAAGAATTCTGAACGAACGTTGCCGCCTATTTCAACTACGTCAGAGCGTCCACGAATCTTCCATAACGTTGTTGGCAGGGCAGCCAGAGCGAATTTTGACACTCTCGTTGCCTCCGGTCTGAACGCACGGTTAGAAGCTCTATTAAAATTATAACCAAAACTGAACAAGTTTTGGCCACCAGGAGGTGGCGCCAAGTACATGACATAGATTCAATGATGACTCAAATGGCACAGAATGATACAAATTCTGTCAAATCTCATTACTAAAATCATGTCTGCATGCTATGCAAAACTTTAGTAATTTAGTAATGTTATTTTTAAACAAAATTTAAGCCCCAGAAAATAATATCAAAGACTTTGACCTCAAAAATTGAAAACATGGTCATCACAGAGGTTTTTCAAGCCATTGTTACAGTATATGTGTGAATTGCATTTTTGAATAGTTTAATTGAAAAAACGAGCTTCATGTCATTGACCCATAAGTAAACTTGGTGAATTTTGAGGTTTTTCCTATTCTTCCACTCCTGTAGGCGAGCCAGGCAGTGGAACAGAGAGCGACACATCTCCAGACCTTCAGAACCAGGAAAACGAACCCAGTCAGGAGGACACGGAGGAGCCAGACGGAGCACTGCAGGACCAGAAACCACAGAAAGCTGCTTCCTCTTCCTCTGGAAACCACCACGGCAGCCATAAAAAGCGCAAGAACAAGAACAGACACAGGTACCTGATCTCCGGCATGCCCCTGGGGTCCAGGAAATCACAGGGTTATTTACGTACGACCTCGTCATGTCTGATCCAGTGCTATTGGACCCTCTAATCCTAAATCAAATGTGATTTTGGTCTTGAAATTTTTGATTCTGGTTGCTTTAGCACTGAAACATTCTTAAAGGATTAGTTCACCCAAATATAAAAATTCATTCATTGTTTACTCACCCCAAATGTCTGTCTGTCTTTTTCTTAACACAAAGGGAAACACTTTGAGAACAAATTTTGTGCTCAGTGATGTCATACAATGGCAGTTTATGGTGACCACCTCTTTAAGCTTCAAAAGTACACAAAAGTTTAATTCAGAAGTCTATTATGTAACTTGTGTCTTGTTCTCAAGGAAAACAGTAAATTTAATGTATTATGGGCAGTGGTGGCTTGGTGGTTAAGGCTCTGGGTTACTGATAAGAAGGCTGGGGGTTCATCCCCCAAAACTGCCATGATGCCACTGTTGGACCCTCGAGCAAGGCCCTTAATCTATCTGCTCCTGACCCTGCACTCTTAGTTGGGATATGTGAAAAAGGGGCAGTGGTGGCTCAGCAGTTAATGCTCTGGGGTACTGACCAGAAGGTCGGGGGTTCAAGCCCCAACACTGTCATGATGCCACTGTTGGGCCCTCGAGCAAGGCCCTTAACCCTATCTGCTCCAGGGGCACCATATCATGGCTGCACTCCTTTGGGATATGCGAAAAATGGGCAGTTAAGGCTCTCGTTTACTGACCAGAAGGTCAGGGGTTCATGTCCCAACACTGCCAATATGCCACTGTAAGGCCCATGACCCTATCTGCTCCAGGGGTGCCGTATCATGGCTGACCCTGCACTCAGTGACCCCACTCAACGACCGTTGGACTCCTGTGGGTGCTTGCGAGCTTTAGAGCTCCCTGCATGAGAGCAGAACGTTGCAGCAGCTTTGAATTTGAATTTTTGGGTGAACTAATCCTTTAAGAGAGTTGTGTTGATTCTGTCTACTGTATAAATTGGCAGTGATTAATGCCCATCTTTTAACATCTTTTGGGATAAATGAGCTTTATTTTAATTGTGAGAATATTATGATAGCCCCACTGCCATTTCTAAAGTTGAGGGACTTAAGTTTCATTGTGCTGTGGCTCATTCTCAGTTAAGATGGCTCTGTATCATCTTCAAAATGTGTATTCATCAGCTCTGTTCCTCTCTTGAGGATCTTGCCTGCGGTCCATTCCTCCTCGATCACTCTTAATGTTTATCTGTGAACTGATGCCCTTTTATGAGGAGTGGCAGCTCATTTGGAAATGAAAATAATTAAGTTACTTCTCACACAGTTATCACTGGCTTTTCTTTGCTCTCCATATCTCACTGAGCAGTCCGTAATAAGTGAGTCATGTAGTAATAAAAACTCGAGCCCTAGACAGGGTATGTTAGTGTCTGTCTGGTTGAGCTTGCAGCCTGTTCTCTTGGTGTACTACTGAAGGTATAAGCCCAACAGTTGACGCCCTAACTAGTCCACTGTGGGATTGTTCAGGTCTTTCAGTGTTGGACACTAACTGATGCTCTCTTCCTTCCTAACGCTGCCCCCCTCAGCCCCTCTGGCATGTTTGATTATGACTTTGAGTAAGTCTGAATTTCACTTCCTGTCTCAGCTTGTTTTTTTTTTCCCCATTAGTTGTGTGGAGCCGTCCACGCCAAGTGGATGAATGCAGTGATGTCTGTACCAGATAATTTGCAGATGTTGCCGCTGTTTTGCTTTTGTTTGGCTTGGTGGTTTTGTTTTTTTGGCTGCATGCTTGCGGTGTATACAGATGTGCTGGTTGGGTAGTTTGGGTCAGTGCATGCATAGTTTGATGGGGTTTATCCAAGCATAATTGTGCAGTTATGAATTTATGCCTTTTCTTCACAGATTTGACATGAAGATTAACAAGAAACCCAGAGCGGTAAGTTCAGGTTCTTTCTTTTCACAAATAACGTGAATCAGATTCAGTACTTGTCTGCAGAGATGTCCGTAATATGTTGCATCATGGTCATATACTACCACCACTAATTTCAGCAGAGTTATGGAAGTCATCAGACTAATGTAGCGAAATAAAATAAGATTTGCATGCTAGTGATGTCTGATTCATGAACAAATGGGTCAATGATGTGACTCGTTTCTTTGTCTGGGTCTATTGTTTTTATTCAAATGTCATGTGGTGTAAACGTCCAAAGACAGTAAAAAAAAAATAAAGTTGTTAAAAGCTGAAATTCTTGAAAAAAGTAATGTTGTTGAATAATCTAAAAAAGAAAAAAGACAGTTTAAACAATTTTGTTTTGTAACCGATATTTAGGTTGGTATTTTTGCCAATAAGAACAAAAACTAAACAAAACAGGTCAAATGGAGTGACCCAATATACCCGGATATTCTTAACTAAAAATTCATGAAATTTGGAGAGCGAAGAAATTATATATTTACCTTGAAAAATATTTTTGGAAAGTTTGTGTGCAATCTCTTGTATTCAAGGTGCAAGCAAGTATTTTAATACCTTTTAGTTGATGGTTACAACACATGACATTTTTAAAGTCATTAATTGTTTTTGGTAGAAAATGCTATAAATCACGACTGGAAATTGAATGTTAATTTCTGTGATTTAATAGTTGACTGTTTAATGTGTAAAATTTAAAATTAAAAATGCAATTAATGCGTAATCCGATTAATGGCATATTTGATTTTTTTCTAGTTAACTGCGATTAATCGCAGATTTTGAAAGTGCTGAAATTTGACACTAACATATACTTAATTTATTTCCATCTTAAATCAAAATAAGTAACAATATAATTCTGTTTTACCATTTTCCAAATAAAGCCTTCCACAGTATAAAGATGGAAATGCACTAAAATATCCCCAATTCAAGAAACATTAAACGTTTAAAGTCTAAGTGGGAGTTTGACTAACTGAAAGAACTAGTCACCCCTTAGGTTACATTTTCATTGCATTACACATTAAATCTCTTAAACTCCACAATATTAATCTGCCGGTAGACTGTGGCTATCCACTTTGCTACAGCAATCGTGAAGCTGCGTTCATGATTCACGTTAGGGTGTCAACGCAGCTTCGTGCACCCCTTTGAAATTCACACGAAAAGCTTTAGCAGACGAATATGTTTCATTCTGTGTTTTGGTGATTTAAGAATTGGTGTGCTTCTGTGGTAATTATAATCCACTTTACATAGGCTAAAGAATACTTGATTTCTGTCAAGTTCCATCTAGGCTTATTTTGTACATCAAATAGCGTTAAGAGATCATTTTATCACTGACAGGGTAGCGTGCGTGCGTGTGCGTGTGTGTGTGTGTGTGTGTGTGTGCATCAGTGTAATAAATCTGGGAGGACACATTGCAAATGTTCCATCCTTTCAACATGTGTTTATGCTGGTTTATGCTGTAACTTTAAATTAGTTAATCTAAAAAATTAAAGCATTCAACTTTTTTATTAATCGCATACTTTAATGCATTAATTCTGACAGCTCTAGTTTTTTTATTTTTACTTCCTGTTACTAACTAATGTTATTCCCCACTTTCTGTGGCTAAAATTAGCCTATATACATTTTCAGGATGTACTCAACTCGAATGCACATCCTAGCACAGAAACTGATTGTGTGGAGCAGTGCACGCTTATTCATTATGCTCAACACCAGTCCCAGGTATAAACACAGATTTACTGTACAGAGAATGGAGACTTCACCTGCAAGCGGTGAGCCAGGCGTGTGAGAGCTACGGGCAAGCTGCCGTATCTCTTTGCATCGCCCGAAAACACTCACCCACTGTCACTTGAACCAGTGTCAAAAACGAAACCGTGCGAGAGAGAACCAGATTATGTGCAAAAGAGACTGAACGGGAGCCAGAGAAAATAAAAGTTTTGATATTTTGTTTGATGTGTTTTATATCTGTATGTATAGTGTCTTGTAGTTCTATGAGACAAAGTAAATATATTTATGATTATATAATGTTTCTTGTAATATACCACGTGAAACATGCAGTGAGAGCTTATTGCACGCAATGCACATTTAGTGTTTTATGTGTAATTGATTCCTTTGGTTTTGCAGGACTATTCGGCTTGATGGACTATTAGGCACCCCAACGCACAATCATGCACGCAAATGACACCTTGTCTTCAGTCAGCTCCGATTCCGGTCTAGAACATCTGGATCTTTCCCTGCATTTCTCCATTTTTTTTGTTTGGTTCTAATCGGACCATAGTGAAGCTCTCATACAGATCCACATGTGATTGCATGATAATGGATTGCAAACCCAAAGTTCCATTATGTTGCTACATGGCTCATAATGCTGGAACCTGTTTATTTAAAATGTTACATTGATAATGTATCAGTGGATCGAAACCTTTTCCTTCATTTGAAAATTCTTTACTTTTGTTTTCTTAAACGTATGTAGCTAATGTACAAATTTGGTCATGTCATTATCTTGTTTTGAATAAAACTTTAAAATAGACAATTTGTCATTTTGTTGCCAAGCCTTGGATTAAAGAGCGAGTTTGAGTCATTTTCTGTCACGTTGTTCCAAAATGCATGGGAAAACGTACATTTTATGCATAATGTCTCAGTCACCATTCACTTTCATTGCATCTAATTTTGTGTTTCATGGATGAAAGTCAAACAGGTTTGGAGCAACGTGAGGGTGACTAAATGATGACAGAATTAGCATTTTTTTGTGTGACAACCTTTTAAGCCGTTTTTAATTCTTTCTTATGGACCGTAAGAACAATCATAAGTTGCTCAAAGCAACGGCGATGAATGTAAAAGTCTGAAAAAAATCCCAGCATTTGTTAACTGCAGCTTTCTTGGTGTTTGACACTTAAAAATCACCTGAGTGTTTCTCATGGGCAGGTTCCCACAGTTTGACTGCACCCTGCCTCTAAGAGAGTGACACGGCAATCAACAAAATATGCAATATAAATCCCGAGTGATCCCTCTGACAAAGACAGGGACTTAGTGACCATTATCTAATATTTGAAAAGATCACAAATTTGATGTTGAGGAACAAATTTGTACAGGTGTGTAATGGCAGATCATGCACGGTTGCCCCATAAATGTTTGGAATCTGTAGCTACACTTAAAACATAATGAATGATGTTGCAGTAGATTAATATCATTGGCATCTGCAAACAAATATGTCAGACTTTACTTTTCATCTGTAGAAATGACCAATAGTAACCTGGTTTTAAGGTCATTTCTTGGTGAATGGATGAAGTCAGTTCCTTGCAGAGTAACCACAGGTGTAGTTCAGCACATTCACTATGGAAATGTTCCACTACTGACCAGAAATGGTCAGGGTGATTACATGCAACGTGAAAACGGGGTAATTGGAAGAAAATTAGGTGACTGGATGACTGAGACAAAAAATCAAAAGTGTGTTAAAATACAGTAAGCATCAAGATAAAAACCAAGTAATCTTTTTCATGACTTATTTTCTGCATTTCTATCAAACGTGAGCATTATAGTCATTTTTTTCAGCCAGATTTGAAATCTGTGGACTGTAATACAAGATGTGCTACTCTAGTACCCAGCAATGCACCGGAGCATGAATAAATGTATTATTATGTTTTAGCTATTTATTATTATGCATTTTGCATATTTTATTTATGTGGTGATTACTGAGAGCTCGTATTAAACTTAAAGGAATATTCCTTAAAGGAATCATTATGCCACAAATGCTGCCGATTGAACTTAACTTGAACCCAGAATATTCCTTGAATAAGTTGTTTTTGGTTGACACCAGTATTGTGGTTTGTGGCTTAAATGGGCCAAATTCATAAATATTCAAATCACTGCCTTCGTATAGTGATACATCAAAGGCTCTAGTTCCCTCATCGTGGTAGTACCGGCGATTCACCTGCGCACACACATCATCTGTGCCACTCCCAATTATGTCATCATAGAATCCTGGCCCTTTGTGACATCCTAAAGCTTAGATTGTGTAATGGATCGTCTATGGGCTATATAAAGCCTGCGTTTCTCCATGTTTGCTAGTCTTCGTGTGAAAAGGCAATATATTGTTTATTTCCACTCTCATTGGCTACAGTCCACAGCTATCCATTTTGCAATTGATCTAGTCAACCTGAGGTAGACAAGACCTTTTCTAAAGACATGTCTATATACATATTCGTGCAATGGACGCTTCTACTGCATCTCATAAACAAAGCATTTTTAGGATGTCCTGCCAAGTCGGAGTTATATTTGTGCCACAAATGTAATTTGAAGCTTAACGCATCTCGAGGCCCCTACATTCATTTGAATGCAAGAACTTGTCCTCATCTTGTGCTGTCTGCTGTCAGTAAATGCAGTTTGTTGTATTTACAGCTGTGCCTTGCCTGTTCAGCTGGAGTTGAGCTTACTGCACCCTGCTGACCGAGACTTGTGAAAACATGGACTTAAACTGTTAAATTGACAGTCCTTATTAAAATTGTTTTTTAAAAACGAATCATTGGGGTCACTCCGAGATACTTGCCATTTGATTTCCTAGTTAAGTTCCTTACTTGTTTGCATTTTGGACCTTTATTACATTTAGGACCTTAATTACATATTGGACCAAAAGTTATTACATTTAGGGCCTTTATTAAAAATGGGAACAAAAGTTATTACATATAGGGAATTAATTACATTGTGGAGCAAATGTTATTACATTTAGGACCTTAATTACATATTGGACCAAAGTTATTACATTTAGGACCTTAATTACATATTGGACCAAAGTTATTACATTTAGGACCTTAATTACATATTGGAACAAAGTTATTACATTTAGGACCTTAATTACATATGGGGACAAAGTTATTACATTTAGGACCTTTATTAAAAATTGGAACAAAAGTTATTACATTTAGGGCATTTATTACATTTTGGAACAAAGTTATTACATTTAGGACCTTAATTACATATTGGAACAAAGTTATTACATTTAGGACCTTAATTACATATTGTACCAAAGTTATTATATTTAGGACCTTAATTACATATTGGACCAAAGTTATTACATTTAGGACCTTAATTACATATTGGACCAAAGTTATTACATTTAGGACCTTTATTAAAAATTGGAACAAAAGTTATTACATTTAGGGCCTTTATTACATTTTGGAACAAAGTTATTACATTTAGGACCTTAATTACATATTGGAACAAATTTATTACATTTAGGACCTTTATTAAAAATTGGAACAAAAGTGATTACATTTAGGGCATTTATTACATTTTGGAACAAAGTTATTATATTTAGAACCTTAATTACATATTGGAACAAAGTTATTACATTTAGGGCTTTTATTACATATTGGAGCAAACATTATTACATTTAGGACTTTATTGGACCAAAGGTATTACATTTAGGACCTTTATTAAAAATTGGAAAAAAAGTTATTACATTTAGGACCTTATTGGACCAAAGGTATTAGGTATTACTTTAACTATTTGACTCAACTTTGCAAATAGCATGCACAGAAGCATAGCAGTTATTACAGCACTGCAATATCCTGAAAATATATGTTAAATAAAGATTTCAGTTTCCAGTGTTACGAGTCTTTTTCACTAATTGCTATCATTATTAAATATGTATTGTTTGCATTTACTATTTGCATGTTTCTTATGCTACGGGTTGTAACAGTGTTACATCTGTCCTCTGCTGACCTTTATGCATTTATTTGACTTTCTCCATGACCTTGCATCCTAGCATGTCCCAGAATATTTTATTTATAGGTAAACAAATCAATACATGGCCTATACTTTTTTCAAGGCCTTGCACGTTTAGTGTTGACATGCAAACAAATACACTGATAACTATCAAAAATTAACTTGAAATATTTGAAAGATTTACTCAAACACAAAATGCAAATGAACCCTGAATATACTCTTGGTTTGAAACGACATGTGTATTCCTCTAGTGAACATATGTTAGGTTGGGTGGTCACAACTTGAGTTCTAATGGTTGTAACAGACACACAGGGACAAATGTTCTGTCCACAGAGGATTAGGACACAAGATGAAACCACAGGCCCCATCATCGCTAGGATAGGTCCCAGTGTTTCTTCTGGGACAAACAAGTAAGCAGGGTCAACTGCATCTAAGGAAAGAGTCATGAGAATGTTTTTAAGAAATAGAAACTGTTTGATGTTCTGAAAGAGAGGAGGCTAGATTATTCTGCATTCTTCACATTTTGGTTTCTGGGACTCATTGTAATAATTTGGCCCTCAAAAGTGCTCGCATAGCAATTAAAAGCATATGATGTCGATGCATTAGTTATTCAAGCAAAATGTCCAAAAAATATTATAATAATAAAGTTTGTTAAGCTTTAACTGAAAAAAACAAAAACAAAACAATATATACTGTTCATAATGAAGACAAAAAGTATTTGGACACTTTCTAGATGTCAAACATGGTGGGATATGTCCATAGTTAATGGGATGAACTACACCTGCGTAAACTTGAGGGGAACTGACCCCTTTATACATCCACTAAAATCTCCTTGAGATCAAAAAGTGAAGTTAATTATAAGAAAAGCTCTTGCATCATTTGTTTGCAGTGTCAAAATGTTGCAGTGACCACTTTATATCCACAAAATGGGCCTAAACACCATCAGGACAAATTATTTACATCTACGTAAACACTAGAACGTCAGATTTTCCTGGAAAGACTCGCAGAACTCACGGTTTAGAGGCATAACACGTCCGTCAGCGTATCTGTTTCCACTGTGTGTGGAAAGTTTGATCACTAACTGGCTTGCTGTTATCCAGACGCCCATACTACTGAGGTCACCAACTTTATTTCCTGCAATCTGTGCTTTAACTTCCTGGCGTAAGAAACCTTCTGGAGCATAAAAGTGGAGACTTTTGTGCAATTCTGGCATTCAATCATTTTTGGAAGTGACGTGCTCCAAGAGTATCTTTTAGTGTTGGATGTCCTTATTTAGGTAAAAATCGGTCTGAAATTTTGCATCTGGTAAATGGGGCAAACAGCAAGGTAAAAATACACAAGATTTTCCAAAATTCTTCAATGATTATAATGAAAGTCTTGCACACACACACACACACATGCACACACACACACACACACACACACACACACAGTTTCCATAGCTCGACCATGTCAAATTTAAAGATATTTGACAATATCAAAATTAATTCAGTTTTCAATATATTTAACAGCTTGATTGCAATGGGACATACCAGCTCTAAATTGAATTTTCACATTTTGAAAATATTTTTGGTCTAAGCAAAAATGCAAAAGAAGTTGTTGGGCAGCTATTTAGTACATAACATTTATACAAAGAATGACATCATTTGGCTTCAATTAGAATAAAGTTTTGTTTTCAAAGACTCAATAAAGAAGCCATTGTGTATATCCGTTACAATGCAATGCAAATGCAATGCAAAAATGACATTAAACATCTGAAATATTCGTATAAACATTCGTTTGAATTGTTAATGCATTTTTTATGTATTAAAAATGTGAGATAATAAATGCATGCATTTGTGCATTTAAATGGTGCACTTACAAAAAAAATACAATTACAGGGTGAAATGCAGACAATAGTATTTTCCTCCACGTTTTAACAGCATTTTCTGCTCTCAGTGAACGCATGAGTTGACATATTAACAGTCATTTAGGTCAGTGTGTCTATTGTTCAGATGTAAATTTCAATGAGGAATTTTGGCTGTCCAAAGCCAATGTAAAGGCTCAGAGACTATGCAAACATGGTGTGCATGGAAATTACTCAAATCTAAAAGCAAAACTATGCAAAAGAGGACGTACTTAAGTTATAAAAACAATTCAAGCGCTTCATGAAATTGAGCCATTGGCACAAGCAAAGTAAAAAACAAAGTATGCTTTTGAAGTCACCATGATATCTAACACGTCATGTTTTAAAGAGATTTTAACATACAGATTTGGAGAAATGTAACATTGAAACAATTTCATGTATAAACTATGTATTTGCATTACACAAAGTGTCTTCACAAACAGCTATAAGAAAGTGTTGTGGATTATTTGGCATTGCAGCTTTTGCAGAAAATCTTTTTTCCGTCAGGGAAGAATCCAGCCCCGACCAGAGACACCGAACACTCCGAACACTTAAAACATGGCTGATGCCACTGACGATCCTCAAACGAGACGTACTTCCCTTCTCCAAAACCTGAGAGAGAGACAGAGAGCAAGGTTTGATCTGAGCAGCACGTTCTATAATCTCTGCTGACCCTCATTACACTAAAACAACAATATCAGAATTTAACATGAAAACAAAAGCATATGTTTTGTGGAGAGAGGTAGACCGAGGGTGAGCGGTAGCTATGAAGGTACCTCTTGATAAAACAAAATACATTTACGTTAAATAAAATAAAAGTGAAATCAAATACATTTTCATTATTGGTGAAAGAGTTCCAAACAGGACAACAGTGTCCCTGTTCGCAGCTGTGGAGACTCTTTACACCTTTACACACACACACTGACCTGTGATGGGTTTGTTGCAGGCGATGCATATTTGGGCATACAGGTTGCTAAAGCATTTGACGCAGTACGGGTCTTCCCCTTGAGTGGTGAAGGCCTGCCCGGCGAGCTGGACCTTGCAACCAGTACACAGGAAGCACTCTTTATGCCAGGGCTCTTCTCTGTACGTAATGCCACCCTGAACCAACGTCTGTAACAGAGAAGATCGGCAAATATCAATGAAATAAATTTCATATTTACTTTCTTTCAGGTTTGAAATATGTTACGTTACATGGAGAGTTTACCCAAGTCCCACCTGTTTGCAGTGAGCACAGCGCGGTGCAAATCGTCCCTCGTAACAGGGCACACAGTAGTAGTCACCCTTATCTGGGATGAACGCCTGAGCGCCGATGGGCTCCTCGCAACCGCAACAAACAAAGCATTCCTCGTGCCAGGTGCTTCCCCCGTACTCTAACCGCTTAGAGCCTGAGAGAGAAACAGACTGGTGATGTTTACTTTTAAACTTTAAATGTAACCTAGCCTCATAGAATCACGTTACAATACTTACATTTGGCTCGTTGTACGTTTTCATGTTCTAGTTTAGTCGCGTCAAACGGCTCTTTGATATCGTGAGCACTTTAAATTCAGAGCCAGAAATAATCTCATAGCTTTGACTGTTTTTTTAGGTCTTTAAATCATAGCACTACTCTAACGTCAAATCCCGCCTCTATTACTTAATCTGTCTATGTGCTTGTACTTATCAGCTGTTTGACAATGGATTTATCTAAAGATGAAACCTCACCTGTTCATGCATTGCAGGTTTTTCCTCAAGCCTTGCTTTATATGGTTGTGGGTGGCCCAGCATGTGTGGTAAGTAACAAGTAGCTACACAGCTAAGTCACGGAGAGGTCTTTGTCACCTAGAGAATCTACACATGCAACAGCACACGACATGTCTGCCTACACAAATATGCATATTCTCATGAACTTGAACTGCCCTGGATCTCCAAACATTCTTGTGTAGGAGTTTTATTTGTAAGGCACGCAACCACTGTAGGCTAAGAATGCAGCAATCATGGAGTACAAATTCATGTCCTCATCAAATACTGTATGTCTTAATACTTTGGATAACTTTTGTTTTGCACAGATTTATATAGTATTCTATCTATCTATCTATCTATCTATCTATCTATCTATCTATCTATCTATCTATCTATCTATCTATCTATCTATCTATCTATCTATCTATCTATCTATCTATCTATCTATCTATCTATCTATCTGTCTGTCTGTCTGTCTGTCTGTGTGACTGTCTGTCATCTATCTATCTGTCTGTCTGTCTGTCTGTCATCTATCTATCTATCTATCTATCTATCTATCTATCTATCTATCTATCTATCTATCTATCTATCTATCTATCTATCTATCTGTCTGTCTGTCTGTCTGTCTGTCTGTCTGTCATCTATCTATCTATCTATCTATCTATCTATCTATCTATCTATCTATCTATCTGTCTGTCTGTCTGTCTGTCTGTCTGTCATCTATCTATCTATCTATCTATCTATCTATCTATCTATCTATCTGTCTGTCTGTCTGTCTGTCTGTCTGTCTGTCATCTATCTATCTATCTATCTATCTATCTATCTATCTATCTATCTGTCTGTCTGTCTGTCTGTCTGCCTGTCTGTCTGTCTGTCATCTATCTATCTATCTATCTATCTATCTATCTATCTATCTATCTATCTATCTATCTATCTATCTATCTATCTATCTATCTATCTATCTGTCTGCCTGTCTGTCATCTATCTATCTATCTATCTATCTATCTATCTATCTATCTATCTATCTATCTATCTATCTATCTATCTATCTATCTATCTATCTATCTATCTGTCTGTCTGTCTGTCTGTCTGTCTGTCATCTATCTATCTATCTATCTATCTATCTATCTATCTATCTATCTATCTATCTGTCTGTCTGTCTGTCTGTCTGTCTGTCTGTCATCTATCTATCTATCTATCTATCTATCTATCTATCTATCTATCTATCTATCTATCTATCTATCTATCTATCTGTCTGTCTGTCTGTCTGCCATCTATCTATCTATCTATCTATCTATCTATCTATCTATCTATCTATCTATCTATCTATCTATCTATCTATCTGTCTGTCTGTCTGTCATCTATCTGTCTGCCTGTCTGCCTGTCTGTCTATCTATCTATCTATCTATCTATCTATCTATCTATCTATCTATCTATCTATCTATCTATCTATCTATCTATCTATCTATCTGTCTGCCTGCCTGTCTGTCTACCTGCCATCTATCTATCTATCTATCTATCTATCTATCTATCTATCTATCTATCTATCTATCTATCTATCTATCTATCTATCTATCTATCTATCTGTCTGTCTGTCTGTCATCTATCTGTCTGTCTGTCTGTCTGTCATCTATCTATCTATCTATCTATCTATCTATCTATCTATCTATCTATCTATCTATCTATCTATCTATCTATCTATCTATCTGTCTGTCTGTCTGTCTGTCTGTCTGTCATCTATCTATCTATCTATCTATCTATCTATCTGTCTGTCTGTCTGTCTGTCTGTCTGTCATCTATCTATCTATCTATCTATCTATCTATCTATCTATCTATCTATCTATCTATCTATCTATCTATCTGTCTGTCTGTCTGTCTGCCATCTATCTATCTATCTATCTATCTATCTATCTATCTATCTATCTATCTATCTATCTATCTATCTATCTATCTATCTATCTGTCTGTCTGTCTGTCATCTATCTGTCTGCCTGTCTGTCTACCTGCCATCTATCTATCTATCTATCTATCTATCTATCTATCTATCTATCTATCTATCTATCTATCTATCTATCTATCTATCTATCTATCTGTCTGCCTGCCTGTCTGTCTACCTGCCATCTATCTATCTATCTATCTATCTATCTATCTATCTATCTATCTATCTATCTATCTATCTATCTATCTATCTATCTATCTATCTATCTATCTATCTATCTATCTATCTGTCTGTCTGTCTGTCTGTCATCTATCTGTCTGCCTGTCTGTCTACCTGCCATCTATCTATCTATCTATCTATCTATCTGTCTGCCTGTCTGTCTACCTGCCATCTATCTATCTATCTATCTATCTATCTATCTATCTATCTATCTATCTATCTATCTATCTATCTGTCTGTCTGTCTGTCTGTCATCTATCTATCTATCTATCTATCTATCTATCTATCTATCTATCTATCTATCTATCTGTCTGCCTGTCTGTCTACCTGCCATCTATCTATCTATCTATCTATCTATCTATCTATCTATCTATCTATCTATCTATCTATCTATCTATCTATCTATCTGTCTATCTGTCTGTCTGTCTGTCATCTATCTGTCTGCCTGTCTGTCTACCTGCCATCTATCTATCTATCTATCTATCTATCTATCTATCTATCTATCTATCTATCTATCTATCTATCTATCTATCTATCTATCTATCTATCTATCTATCTATCTATCGTCTGTCTGTCTGTCTGTCATCTATCTATCTATCTATCTATCTATCTATCTATCTATCTATCTATCTATCTATCTGTCTGTCTGTCTGTCTGTCTGTCTGTCTGCCATCTATCTATCTATCTATCTATCTATCTATCTATCTATCTATCTATCTATCTATCTATCTATCTATCTATCTATCTATCTGTCTGTCTGTCTGTCTGTCTGCCATCTATCTACCTATCTATCTATCTATCTATCTATCTATCTATCTATCTATCTATCTATCTATCTATCTATCTATCTATCTATCTATCTATCTATCTATCTATTTGTCTGTCTGTCTGTCTGTCATCTATCTATCTATCTATCTATCTATCTATCTATCTATCTATCTATCTATCTGTCTGCCTGTCTGTCTACCTGCCATCTATCTATCTATCTATCTATCTATCTATCTATCTATCTATCTATCTATCTATCTATCTATCTATCTATCTATCTATCTATCTATCATCTATCTGTCTGTCTGTCTGTCTGTCTGTCATCTATCTGTCTGCCTGTCTGTCTACCTGCCATCTATCTATCTATCTATCTATCTATCTATCTATCTATCTATCTATCTATCTATCTATCTATCTATCTGTCTGTCTGTCTGTCTGTCTGTCTGTCTGTCATCTATCTGTCTGCCTATCTGTCTACCTGCCATCTATCTAACTATCTATCTATCTATCTATCTATCTATCTATCTAATGATAAATTCTGAAAAAAATCAAAAAAACATTGACCATATATCTCAGGGTGTAAATACGGTAGCTCCGAAAAACTGCTTTTGTTTCGTTCCAATCATGTCACCTGTAACCGAGTAAAATCTTTTGTTGACGCGACAAAGCAATCAAAAGTTATAGCATTACATAAATTATTTATCCTAGCAAAAACTTCTCCAAGAGTCCAAAAGCCACTACAAACAAATAAAACATAATAACTGTACACAAAGAACTAATTACACAACAATGACAGAAGGTATGCTCCCTCTCCAAAGCATGCTGGCATGAGTAACGAGATCTCATTCAGTTCCATTCTGTGCCATTTGAGCCATCATTGAGTGTCATGTACTTGTTGCCATTTCCAGGTGGCCATATGTAATTAGAGTGTACAATCATCTTTGCCCATATTTGGATGACTTCCACCTCTGGTTGCAGCGATCTGAATACGATTGGTTTAGCATTTCATTACACTAGACAACATACTACATTATTTCCGATGAAGTCATCTGATCCAGGAAAGCTAGCGTGATTTTAGCCAGATAGCACACTATGTGCTGTGTGCACATTCATGTGGATTATCTAATGATCTATGCATACAATGTGTGGGCTTGTTTTAAAGACACCCATCTCCTCTATTATAAGCGAAAATGCTACATATAAGCAACACTTCTTTACATGTATCATGTACGTCAAAGACAAATACTTCCTTGCAATATTTTTGTCTGTGAGTAAAAAGGCAGGGTTATATTATACTGTTTGAGAGCTTTCCAATGACATATGACACATGGCTATTTGATCAGTTTGATGTTTTTACCAATTACAATAAATTGCGCAGTGTAAAATTATGAATAAATTATCAAAACAGAACACTTTTTATTTGTCTGTAAATTTCAAAAAAATTCTTCAATTGCATTGTAAAGTACAGCTTCTATGCTTTAAAACGATACCTATTATGTGTTGGTAAAGACTGTATTTATTCATATTTTGATTATAAATGTTTTCTTGGTGGAGCTTAAAGGGTTAAACAAGGAATATCCCATTAAAGAATACAAACTCTAGTACCTCAATGACATTATAAACCAGGAAGTGCCATTTTGGTGGGAAAATAGCAACAAAAACATCTGTATAAAATAATAATAACAATAATAAAAAGATATATATATATAAATAAAAACGACTATGAAATTAAGATAATAATACAATATGTAAATTATAAATATTACAATAATATATATATATATATATATATATATATATATATATATATATATATATATTAAATAATTACAAAATAAAATTAAAAAATAAATAACATTAATTATTATAGCTTAAGTAATTAAAATTAATTGTATAAAAATGTATTTAAAATAGATTTAAGGCTAATCAGAATTAATAAGAACTAGCAATGATCTGATGAATTCTGTTTTGTAGTATTACAACCCCAATTTCAAAAAAGTTGGGACAGTATGAAAAAGGTTAATAAAAACAAAAGTTAGTGATTTGTAAATGCTTAATAATTGTTATTAGAAGAAATGACGATGTTTCACAGAGATAAACACTCGACTGTCCCAATATTTTTGGAGCGTGTAGCTTTCACCTAATTTGAAATTACTGTACATAAAAAAACAATGAATTTAACAAGGTAAAACATCATATAATATGTAGTTGTGATGCTTTCAATATAGCAAAGGGTGAATATCATTTACAAATATCAACGTTTTGTTTTTATTAGCATTTTTCATACTCTCCCAAGTTTTTCGGAATTGGGGTTGTAGTTTGTTTGTCTCACTCTAAAACATTATAATATTAAAACGTTTCTCATAACTTCAATATATAATACATTTCAATATAATACCAAACTTTCAAAAGATGGTTTAAAAAAATATTAAAATTAACTTCAAGTTGACCTCATAAACTAATTCTCAATCCCTCACTGAGCATCCGGTTAGGTTCCATTCTGTTCATTAGCTTGCCATTATGTAAATAAAATAAAATTATAATTAATGAAGTTTAAGTGCCTCAGCTTGACCAGAGCATATTTCTAAAAGCCTTCATAAAAATACTTTTCTTCTGTAAATTACAACACACACATACAAAAAGTTCCTTCAAAAAGTTCTGCATAACAGGAATGACTCAGCTAGTAGTTTGCACAAAAAAACAAACAAAATGTATCTAACGCCTGAAGTCTGGAATGTGTAAGTTACAGATTTAAAGTACAGGTTTGGTGGGAAAATGGCACACCTGATATTTGGATTATGTCTCTTCCCTTTATCTAATAGGTATGAAACGAGCCCACGGGGGGACTAAGGATGCCGATATGTTTTCAATGAACGTGTGAGGAGAGAACTGCCACTTTCAGTTTGTAATTGTATCTTTTTGGAAAATTTTCCATCTCTCAATTCACTCAAAAACTGGAAAAAAAAACAAAAAATGGAAAAAATCCAGAGTGAGTGAGAGTCAGGCAATGGAATGTAATTACGGGCATTAATACGCCCGTGTGCTGGTGTCAGGCCCTGAGGCGTGTGTGTGTGTGTGTGTGTGTGAGTGTTGCTGGAGGGTTTTCTCTCTCAGTAGAGCATGTCTGTAATCACCTGTCACATCTTTACCGCCGCACCCTTTCGCCCAATCAAAACTCATTAACTAATTTTCAGTCTCGGCGTGCTGAGTGAGAAATACTGTTTAAACCTCATTTCCTGTCCGATTACAGGGTGGCAGAGATGTGAGATTGTAACATTCAGGAATTAAGATTTCATTCGTGATATTTGTTGTGCTTGCTTGTTTGAGTGGGAGTGTGTAAGGGAGTGTTACAGGATCAGGGAATTTAAGTAGCGGTAAGATTCATAAAAATTTGTACATCTTTAAAGCTGTTCATGTGTAAAAGCGGTTACAGTTTAGATGCTGCAAACATGTTTATATTGTAAGTTTAGTGTCTATATAAATGTACAAAAATGTAAACATTACGTAAAAATATCTACGAATACTTGTATCAGAACCTTTGAAATCTAAACTGGAGTTTTGCTGCTTTTATGCAAAGTTAATAGATAAATATTCAAGGCATTACTCTATAAAACATCCTCACATACAACACTATACAACTGCCTAAAACATATGCACAGTACTGTATATATAAAGTGTATGCATGTAGAACTGTACCTGGCATCACAGTCTTGTCGCAGGCCACACATTTAGAAGAAAACTCGTTGCAGTAACAGTCATTACACACCAGAGCGCCTTCCTGATTGGTGAACGGCTCGTCGGCCAGTGAACGTCCACAGCGCGAGCAGCGGAAACAGCTTTCATGGTAGTGTCTGTCCTCATAATACAGCTCCTGAACACAGACAACACAGGAGTGAGGTTATACAGAATGAAGAGAACTAGAAGTGTCAGCTGAATGGATGTCCGTCCACCCATCCATTCGTACAAAGTTCTATCTGTTCATCCATCTATCCATCATCATCTATAGTTCTATCCATTGATCCATCCATCCATCCATCCATCCATCCATCCATCCATAGTTCTATATGTTCATCCATCCATCCATCCATCTATAGTTCCATCCATCCATCCATCCATCCATCCAAAGTTCTATATGTTCATCCATCCATCTAGTTCCATCCATCCATCCATCCATCCATACATACATCCATCCATTCATCTATAGTTCTATCCATCCATCCATCCATCCATCTAGTTCCATCTATCCATACATACATCCATCCATTCATCTATAGTTCTATCCATCCATCCATCCATCCATCCATTCATCCATCCATCCATAGTTCTATCTTTTCATCCATAGTTCTTTCCATCCATCCAGCCATCCATCCATCCATCCATCCAGCCATCCATCCATAGTTCTTTCCATCCATCCAGCCATCATTCAATCCATCCATCCATCTATAGATCTATCTTTTCATCTATCCATCCATCATTCAATCCATCCATCTATAGTTCTATTTTTTCATCCATCCATCCATCATTCAATCCATCCATCCATCCATCCATCCAACCATCCATCCATCCATCCATCCATCCATCCATAGTTCTATATGTTCATCCATCCATCCATCTATAGTTCTATCCATCCATCCATCCATCCATCCATCCATCCATAGTTCTATATGTTCATCCATCCATCCATCCATCCATCTATAGTTCCATCCATCCATCCATCCATCCAAAGTTCTATATGTTCATCCATCCATCTAGTTCCATCCATCCATCCATCCATCCATCCATCCATACATACATCCATCCATTCATCTATAGTTCTATCCATCCATCCATCCATCCATCCATCTAGTTCCATCCATCCATACATACATCCATCCATTCATCTATAGTTCTATCCATCCATCCATCCATCCATCCATTCATCCATCCATCCATAGTTCTATCTTTTCATCCATAGTTCTTTCCATCCATCCAGCCATCCATCCATCCATCCATCCAGCCATCCATCCATAGTTCTTTCCATCCATCCAGCCATCATTCAATCCATCCATCCATCTATAGATCTATCTTTTCATCTATCCATCCATCATTCAATCCATCCATCTATAGTTCTATTTTTTCATCCATCCATCCATCATTCAATCCATCCATCCATCCATCCATCCAACCATCCATCCATCCATCCATCCATCCATCCATCCATCCATAGTTCTATATGTTCATCCATCCATCCATCTATAGTTCTATCCATCCATCCATCCATCCATCCATAGTTCTTTCCATCCATCAATCCATCCATCCAACTATAGATCTATCTTTTCATCTATCATCCATCCATCGTTCTATATGTTCATCCATCCATCCATACGTCTATCTTTTCATCCATTCATCCATCCATCCATCCATCCATCCCAAGTTCAATATGTTCATCCATCCATCCATCCATCCATCCAAAGTTCTATATGTTCATCCATCCAACTATAGATCTATCTTTTCATCTATCATCCATCCATCGTTCTATATGTTCATCCATCCATCCATACGTCTATCTTTTCATCCATTCATCCATCCATCCATCCATCCATCCCAAGTTCAATATGTTCATCCATCCATCCATCCATCCATCCAAAGTTCTATATGTTCATCCATCCATCCATAGTTCTATCTTTTCATCCATCCATCCACAGTTCTTTCCATCCATCTGTCTTTCTGCTTGTCTGTCTCTCTATCCATCTTATGTGATCTGGTTGTGGAAAATTATACAGCTGAAAAAGAGGTTGAAGCAAAACAGAACTGCTGTTACAGTGTGAGACCTCCAAGCAACAGAGAAAACATGTTTTACTATGTTCCTGTGTTCCAAGCTCTCAGAGAGATGAGAAAACTATAAATTCTGAACACAGAACAGCTTCTGTTGAACCTCCCAGTATTTGTGCAAGACACTCGCTCTTCCAATGATTCTCTCCACAGATTGCTGCCAGAATTCTTTAAATTGTACACAAACGTATAGCAAAACTGACAAGCAAATATTAAACTCACTTATTCCTATTAGTAAGTTCTTCTTTTTTTGTTTTGATTCTGTTGCCTTGTGCTTGTTTGCCAGGTTTAAGCGTAAGACCTGTAAAGCATCTCTGTTTTTATTTCTTATTTCCGAATCAGACTGAACTGCTAAGAATCAAATTAAAAGAAAATCAAAACTGATTTAAAATGAAATTAATTGGATCAATAAAAAAATCGAGTCGAATCGAGTTAAAATCAAATTGAATAGAATTGAATCAGTTTGGAATTAATCAAATCCAAATTACATCAAAATTGACTTAAAGTGGGGGCCTGGGTATCTCAGTGCTGGGTATCACCCCTGGAGTCGTGAGTTCGAATCCAGAGCGTGCTGAGTGACTCCAGCCAGGTCTCCTAAGCAAACAAATATGCACAGTTGCTAAGTAGGGTAGAGTCACACAGTGAAACCTCCACGGGATCGCGATTAGTGGTTCTCGCTCTCAATGGGGCGCATGGTAAGTTGTGCATGGATCGTGGAGAGTAGCATGAGCCTCCACAAAAATACATGATATCTGTGAAACACAACAGTGCTCGTGACCTCTGTGACTGACTCAGCCCAGTTCAGAGTTAAACTTGTGACATAATAAAAGATGTCCTTTCAGCTAAATCACCCCAAACCATCAAGTTTCGGATGACTGATGGAGAAAGAGGGAGAAAAACATGGAACGAGAGAGAGAAAGTCATATTTTATGTCGTGTGGGTTTCTCCCAATGGGTCTATAACTCAGAGGGTGAGGGGCGCTCTGTGGCATTCCTGCAGCCTGCTCTGTTTTGATTGGCTGTCTCAACTGAGAGAGACCATGAGCAGCTGTGTGGATGGAATTCTGTGATGATACACACACAACACGTGTCTTGTATGTGCCGTGTGCAGTGTAAACTACATGTATGTCACAATTTATGTCTGTGTATGTAACAGTGATAAACACATCACATGAACACACAAACACATATCTCACACATACTACAACATTGTACAAACAGACAAGATGCATCTGATATTCAGCAACAGGTATTTAAAATACACCTGTTGTTTGTCACACACCAGGGACTCTTAAATACAAACACGATCACCCCCTTACAAAGAAGTACTGTGGCAGAAACCTGGTATCAGATGGTAATGCCATGGTGCTTTGATATATATGGACTGCATAATTAACTTATTCTTGTTCCATAGTATTTACATAGTATTAAAAGGGACTTTAAAGAATACTATGTTATTATTATGGCATGGTATTACAATTAGTACAGTATACTGTACGCAGTATCACAATCGCACCTTGTCTATCATAGTACATGTAAAAAACATGGTATTTTCATTTAACCATGTTCACAAAACTTTAATATTACCATAGTACCAAAAATAAAAACATGGTACTACCATGGCACAAATCCAAAGACTTGGTATATAAGTACATGGCCAAAAAAAATGGTATTATCTCTGGTGCATGTCCAAAAACATGGCATAACCAGGGTATATGCCTAAAGAACAGGGTATTAAAATAGTACCAAAAAAAAACATGGTATTTTACCATGTTGAAAAACCATGATATCACCATAGTACATGTCCAAAACATGCTATCACTATAGTACATGTCTAATACATAGTTTTATCATAGTACATATCTAAATACATGGTATTACTATGGTACATGTCCCCAAAAAACATGGTATTGTCATTATTGCATATCCAAAAAACATGGTATTATCATGGTACATGCCCAAAAATTTTATATTACCATGTTATGCATCCAAAACCTGGTATTGCCATGGTATGATTTCATAAACATGCTATTACTATAAAAAAACATGCTATAACCATGGTACATGTCCAAAAACATGCTATTACTATAAAAAACATGCTATAATCATTGTACACATCCAAAAACATGCTATTACTATAAAACATGCTATAATCATGGTACGTGTCCAAAAACATGCTATTACTATAAAACATGCTATAATCATGGTACGTGTCTAAAAACATGCTATTACTATAAAACATGCTATAATCATGGTACGTGTCCAAAAACATGCTATTACTATAAAACATGCTATAATCATGGTACGTGTCCAAAAACATGCTATTACTATAAAACATGCTATAATCATGGTACGTGTCTAAAAACATGCTATTACTATAAAACATGCTATAATCATGGTACGTGTCCAAAAACATGCTATTACTATAAAACATGCTATAATCATGGTACGTGTCTAAAAACATGCTATTACTATAAAACATGCTATAATCATGGTACGTGTCCAAAAACATGCTATTACTATAAAACATGCTATAATCATGGTACGTGTCTAAAAACATGCTATTACTATAAAACATGCTATAATCATGGTACGTGTCCAAAAACATGCTATTACTATAAAACATGCTATAATCATGGTACGTGTCTAAAAACATGCTATTACCATGGTATATGTGTAAAAACATGGTATTACCATAATACATGAAAAAATTTGGTACTCTATTTCCATTTTACCATGTAAAAATATACGTCAAAAACACGGCATTACCATGGTACATTTTCCAATTACCATGGTATCACTATGGTCCCATGTCCATTAGATGTGACCGATAGTGGATTTTGGAGATACTAAGGTGCTGGAAATGGCCAATAACTTAATAATCGACCAATAGTTTTTAAAAATCGTTTTTTAGAATGCAAAAATATTTTCTTAGTCTTTCCTTATATTGACAGGCACAGACATGGTAGAGATAGAAGAGTGAGAGGTAACAAGAGTTCAAAATGAATAAAATCCCAGAGGCAGTTTCTTGTGCAACCAAAATCCCAAAACTAACTGTGTGCACAACACCGGCCTTTTAACTATAAACAAGCCCGAAACACACCGGGGACTCTTATTTTGAAATGGCAAAGACCTAACATTGTTATTAAGCTTTTTACAGCCTACTGTATATATACACTTGATGAAGGGTTTTGTACATATACATGTCATCTGATAAGGTTTAATGAGGAATAAGTTAAAGTTATGAAGTTGGAGACACATGTCTACAATAAATGGTATTACATACATTCAAACTCTTACCCTTGAGTTGTGTCCGATGAGCTCTTTGCACTCCTGACAGGTGTTGGCGTACAAGCGGTCGTAACAGGGAACACAATGTGGTACATCATCTATCTGGATGTATTTCCTGCCGTACAGGGACTCTTTACAGCCCTCACAGTCAAACGGTTCTGACATGGTGCTTCGCTCGCTCCGATCCGAATCCTACAGAGTCACTCCAGTCCTGAATGTTGAACAAACACAAATATGACTTAGACAAAGATTGCTTGGGGGTATCAAACTGAGCTGTGCTGAAAAGAGACTTTCCACATCAGAAAGAAGCGCCAAGCAATTGATAAAATCTGTAATCAGAGATGAATCTGTTTTGATTTGATCAATCTTTCTTCGGCACAGTACGACCAGAGGTTTTTAATTAAATGACTGGGGTAAATTAAATACTCTGTGTGTGTCTTGAAAGCAAGATAGAGAGAGAGTAAGTGTAAGTGTGCCAAAAGACACACTAGGGATTTTGAAGTCTATTCCATTATCTCTGATTAAAAGGATAAAACAGCCATCAGGATCCAGTGGGAACCGAGCGGTCTCATTCTATATCTGTGTTTATTCTGTGATCTGCTGTGTGTGCTGGGGAGAGCGTGAGAATACAGGCATTCCCACACTAAACTGTTCCACTTTTACTTTTTTTTTGCACAAGGACCAATCAGAGACAATCACAATCTCAGACATTTAAAGTCAGCATGAAATAGCATTCGCAAGTCATTTTACTTCCTCAGTCTGGCGTATTTCAGAGAGAAATTTTAATGGGAAAAAAAATGATGCAAATATGTATAAATTAACATTAACCGAGATTAATGCTGTATGAGTATTGATAATCCTTAGTTCATGTTAACGAATGTACATTGGCAAGCAAAAGTATGTGAACCCTTTGGCATTAGCTGGTTTTCTGCATTAATTTGTCATTAAGTCACAAGAACAGCTACGATGCGTTTAAACTAACAACACACAAACAATTATAAACTTTCATGTCTTTATTGAACACATCCCAATAAACATTCAAAGTGCAGTAGAAAAAGTAAGTGAACCCTTAGATTTAATACCTGTTCGATCCTCCTTTGGCAGTAATAACATTAACCAAGCGTTTCCGGTAGCTGCGGATAAGACCTGCACAACATTCAGAAGGAATTTTGTTCTGAACGTTCCAATGATTCCTTCAAGTCTTTATCTGTCACTCTAGGGTTCCTTTTAACCTCATTGAGCATTCTGCGGTCTGCTCTTTGAGTCACCTTGGCTGGACGGCCACTTCTAGGGAGAGTAGCCACAGTACTAAATCATCTCCATTTATTGGCAATTTGTGTAACTGTGGACAGATGAATATCTAAGCTCTTCGAGATAACTATTTCATCCATTCCATCTTTATGCAAAAGCAACAACTCTTGATCGTAGGTCTTCTGGGATCTCTTTTTTGTGAGGCATGGTGGTGCATTATAAGTTTAAACAGATTGTGTTTATTCATTATTGTAAACAAGATTTTAAGACAAATGTATACATAAATGCAGGTAATTCCGAAGGGTTCACATACTTTTTCTTCCGGTGTATTTAACTAATGTAAACAAATACAACCTTATTGTAAGATGTTAACGATAGTCTTTTTCAGAGTAGGAGCAAGTTATTTTCAATTTAAGATAATGCAGACAGATTTTTTTGTTATTGAAAAATCGTGAACAGGCACAATAAGACCCAGAATTTGAATTGAGGATTTAAACTTTAAGGAATTTTTATAGGTAAATTTTGGGGCTCAATAACCCAAGTTGTAATAATTAGTTGGAGATGCGAAAATCACACACTCAAAAAAATATAGAGCCTGATTTTAAGATTTAGGCATTTCAATTTAATAACAAAGTTCCATCAAATTGACTTGTGTAATGAAAAAAATAAAAGACGTTTTCCTCCCATAGAGAAAAATAAATGAACTGATGAACAAAGTTATTATTATTATTTCACCAAAGTGTGACCCCCTAACCCAAACCTAAACGAAAGAAATACGAGGGTTACACTAGCCAGTGGTGGCTCAGCAGTTAAGGCTCTGAGTTACTGACCGAAAGGTCGGGGGTTCAAGCCCCAGCACTGTCAAGATACCACTGTTCGGCCCTTGACCCTATCTGCTCCAGAGGTGCTGTTTCATGGTTGACCCTGTGCTCTGACCCCAGCTTAGTTGGGATATGTGAAGAAACTGCATTTCATTGGATCTGTATCTGTACTCTGCACAATGACAACAAAGTTGAATCTTAAGCTAAACAAATATGGAGTGAGTAACTAAATGTGTTCATAGATATTTCCTTTCATAAAATAGTCATGACATTTTTAATTGCATAGCGGTTTTTACAACACACATTGTTTCAAGGCAGCTTTACAGAACATTATGCTGTAACAGGAAATGCTGAAATGTCTCAAAGTCCTCATTTTTTAATCTATAAGATATAGATGGATGAATGGATCCAGCTAAATTTGTTAATCTTTAGGCCCCCCTGTGAGCAAGCCAAAGGCGACTGTGGCAAGGAACACAAAACTCCATAAGATGTTGGTTAAGGGAGAAAAATAACCTTGGGAGAAACCAGACTCACTGTGGGGGCCAGTTCCCCTCTAGTTAACCAGTATGAATATAATGACAATTTTAATTATCTATGTGTAATGCAGTCTTGTTTTATGTGAGTAGGTGTTGGTGGACAATGTTTAAAACAAAATAATTTTGTATGAATTGTAATATTAATGATTAAGTTTCTTTGAAGCCCTACTTGAATTAACTGTGGACGTGCAGGTCGATGAAGTGATCTTTTTATTTGAATGATGAAGGCTTTAGTTGGTGTTAATTAATGTCTATGAATTCTGATTTAAAAGAATACATAGATAATAAATTAACGGCATTCAATTCATGATTGCCCGGGGGTGCCCTTGGCTTCAAGGCTGCACAATCTAGTTTGGTGATCCCCCCGCTTGAAAACCATTTTGTGCATGAACAACGAACACCCACAACAACTTTTGGGCATGAACAATGAACACCCCCCCAAACCCCCCCCCCCCCCCCCCACCCAATAACCCTTGGAGATAATTGGCCCCAGGGCCTTTGCAAGTCATAATGGGCTACAAAGACACTTAAAATAATGTTGGATAAGAGGCTAGCTCAAATTTGAAGCCTGTTTATCAATTAGAAATTGCGTTGATTGGTTGGTCTCAGTGGGAATAAAAGTCGCACCTTTTCTAACGGCCAATTCGTATGATATCTTACGATTTTGCCATCTTGTACGAATTATTACGAGTTGGGTTTGCACAACCCTTGACGTAAAAAAAATATCCCCCCAAAAATGGACAAACTACTAGTCCTAGTTTGTCTCAAACTGCTTCCGTTTACCCACTTTTCCCATCTCTGTTTATTTATTTGAAGAACAGACCCCATCTCTCCTCTGGCATTCTTTGAGGGAGTCGTCAGTGGAACAGAATTCTGATTGTAGAACATGCGGGATAAAAAACTCCCCAAGGGTCACAAACATTAGCACTCCCCTTTAAAACACAGTGATATCGTGCTCTCGCTCTCTCTCACTTCACATCCTGACCCTTAAAATCCCCAGTTGAGTGAATGAGACCTTAAACTGTAAATAGTAATGAATCACGCACAAATTCCCTGAAAACCATCTTGTTTTTGCCGAGAAATGCGAGAGCAACACAGTTGCAGGATTGAAAGAGGAGAATGACTCCTGACATAAACAATGCTACTCCATCAGGGTTCACTTATAATGCATTTTAGATTAGATAATTATAGAGAGGAAGAGATGGTTTCCACACAGCAAGCATTCCTCAGCAAGACAAAGTAATGATTAACTAATTCTGACTGTTGACATACTCCTTCAACCATCTGTTATAACTGTACATTCATTTTGAAACTTGGTCTGGCCAACTACTGTCTATGATTCTGTCCCAAAACCTAGTAAGCTACCTCTCTGTGTAAGCATCCTCCCTGCTGGAAAATCCAGCTTAAGCTGGTAGCTGTGTTTTGGAACATGGTCCTAAACTGGTCAAAGCTGGTCATGACCTGGTCCAAGTTGGTCGACCATCTACCAAAAACCAGCTTGACCACCTTGAGCTGGAATGACAAGCTGGTAGCTAAAGTTAAAGACCAGCTAGGACCAGTTAAAGACCAGCTTGGACCAGTGAATGACCAGCTTGGACCAGTTAAAGACCAGCTTGGACTAGTTAAAGTCCAGCTTGGACCAGTGAATGACCAGCTTGGACTAGTTAAATACCAGCTTGGACCAGTTAAAGACCAGCTTGGACCAGTGAATGACCAGCTTGGACCAGTTAAAGACCAGCTTGGACTAGTTAAAGACCAGCTTGGACCAGTGAATGACCAGCTTGGACTAGTTAAAGACCAGCTTGGACCAGTGAATGACCAGCTTGGACTAGTTAAAGACCAGCTTGGACTAGTTAAAGACCAGCTTGGACCAGTGAATGACCAGCTTGGACCAGCTAAAGACCAGCTTGAGAACTAGTTAAAGACCAGCTTGGACCAGTTAAAGACCAGCTTGGACTAGTTAAAGACCAGCTTGGACCAGTGAATGACCAGCTTGGACCAGTTAAAGACCAGCTTGGACCAGTTAAAGACCAGCTTGGACTAGTTAAAGACCAGCTTGGACCAGTGAATGACCAGCTTGGACCAGCTAGAAACCAGCTAGCATTTTCCAAAACACAGCTATCAGCTTAAGCTTGATTTTCCATTCGGGATCGAACGTACATAATGTAAGACGAAAGATGTGGAGAATGTGGGAATAATTCCAAATGGTTCTGAAATAATAGGTGACACTTTTCCCAAGTTACACCAACATACCGGAGTCTGCGTGTCTCTCTAGGATAAACATATCAAACTAAAACAGAAAGCTCACTTCACTAGAGCGTTTGCAGTGTTGGAACAATGGTGCTACCAGTCATGCTATCATTGAATGTGGGGGACTAGTGGCAGTTGTGACACTTGTGTTTGTCTACCATGGATACATTGAATGTGCAAAAATGTCATGACTGTTAGTGTTTGTCTTCCGCGAGTCTGCGGTTGCATTGCAAGAGATGTGAAGAATGTGAGCTGCTCTCTAAAGGGGATATATTTGGAGACAAGCAGGTATGAAAAATGCAATTTACAATAATAATTGCAATTGAGAGCCTGCAAAGATGCAGATTATACATCATCACAAGTGGTTCAATTCCGTGATTTGGTACGATTGCTTTCATATCAGCAGTGAACCCTACTTGAGTTCACATGAACTGTACCCCAGACCATCTTTTCATGCGCGGTTCGCGAGTGTGACCCAAGATCGGAAAATAGTGTTCACATCATCCAAACGAACTGAACTTTGACCAAAAATGTATCCATAAGACCCCAGTGGTTAAATATACACGAATAATGCAAATTGCCAAAAAGATAAGAAGAAGAAGGCCTATCATGAATGCGGATAGACAGGCTGATGAAAGTGGACATTTTTAGTAAAGAAGGACTTCAAAATTGATCTGTTTCTCATCCACACCTATAATATCACTTTTGAAGACATGGATTTAACCACTGGAGTCTTGTTGATTACATTTATGCTGTCTTTATGTGCTTTTCGGAGCTTTAATGTTCTGGTCACCATTCACTTGCATTGTACTGACCTACAGAGCTGAAATATTCTGCTAAAAATCTTAATTTGTTGTTCTGCTGAAGAAAGAAAGTCAAACACATTTAGGATGGCATGAGGGTGAGTAAATGATGAGAGAATTTTCATTTTTGGGTGAACTGTCCCTTTAAGAAAACAAAGTCTTTGTTTAGGAGCATCAAGAGAACCGTGATTTTTCCCGGTGGGCCAGCCGCAAAACGGGGCCGTGATATGCCACAGTGGGCCACGATATGATGAAGGGGACCAATAATTGGGGTAATATGCAGAAGGGGACAACAAAACACATTGCTATCAAGGGTCGACGACTTCACAATGGACCTCCACCCCCAGACAAATGAAGGGTGGGTAAATCTGAAAATGATAAAAGAACACCATTTTATTCTATGAAGCAAGGAATGTTTCAGACACGTTCTTGTTTATAGACTACACAACAGGATATTTACCTTTATTTTTTTTTTTTTTAAATAATTCAATAAGTGGCCCGGGTAGCTCAGCGAGTATTGACGCTCACTACCACCCCTGGAGTCGCAAGTTCGAATACAGGGCGTGCTAAGTGACTTCAGCCAGGTCTCCTAAGCAACCAAAATGACCTGGTTGCTAGGTAACCTCCTCATGGTCACGATTAGTGGTTCTCGCTCTCAATGGGGCGTGTGGTAAGCTGTGTGTGGATCGTGGAGAGTAGCATGAGCCTCCACATGCTGTGAGTCTCCACGGTGTCAAGCACAGCGAGTCACGTGATAAGATGCACGGATTGACGGTCTCAGAAGCGGATGCTTCCCACCGCCCGGATTGAGGCGAGTAACCGCTCCACCACGAGGACCTAGTAAGTAGTGGGAATTGGGCATTCCAAATTGAAGAAAAAAGGGGATTCAAAAACAAATATCTAATGGCATCTGATCTTTTCTGTTTTATTTTATGTGGTTGCATTTTATTTATTTAATTGTATAAATATTTAGAAATGTTAATATTGCTAATTAAGTAACTTGTAGTGTAGCTAACTACTTTTTAAAAGAGTAGCTTGACTGTAGCTTGACTACTTTAAATTATGAGTAGCTTGTAACTTTTCAAACTACGTACAGTTTCAAAGTAGCATCCCGACACTGGTTTCACTTTATATACTTTATCTCTTAAAAACACATCTGATTGCATTCCAAAGAACGCTGTATAACTTTCTCCATTACCTAATCCTGCCATCTGAAAAAAACAAACTACAAATAAAACACTGGCTAACAACTAATAATAGATATTCCACAGCATTCCCACATAAATAAACCTGTTTCCAAAAGGTGCAAACAGATTAATGACTGTTCCAATCCACATGCAGGCCCTTTTCTTAACAAGATGATCTTAGATGCATGAAAGTATGAACATAAACGTCTGTGATCCATGCCTAATTCACACAGACCCCATGCAATTCCAGATGCGGGGAGGATGTCTGTGTCTGGTTCCACCCAGGGGCAGACTGGGATAAAAAGTGACCCTGGATTTTCTGGCACACACAGTGGCCCACCAAACCCGGCCCGCAACACAACACACCATAACATAACACACCAGCTCATTGATTTCATTTTAAGGCTCAATTTCAAATTTGTGTGCTGAAAAAAGAAGAAGAAGAAGAAGACATTTCTATTGACTGCTAGTCTTGACAACGGACCCCACCAGTACAAAAAATGGTCATAACTTTTTTCCCAACTTTTTTCTAGAAGTGCAAATAAACTGTTGTCTTAGTAAATATGAGGTTGTGGAAACAACAAGTGTAACAATTATATATTATATATGTATACTGTAAATAGCTATACAATATCATAAAATGTTGTTTCAAATAGTTAGATGAAGAAAGTGTCACACAGCAGGACACTGATGACAATGCTTAAACTTGCTTATTAAGTAAATAATGAGTACATGTTTATTAAAAAAAAATAAAAAAATCAAAGAAAACAAAGTTGGCCAGAATATGTACATATATATAAATATAAATATATGTAAAACATAATAAACATACCTCTTAAAGTGCAGAACTTTGCAGATATTTTGCAGATTAATTGCTCATATTTTCACTCTATGATGTTTTTTGCGTCTTTATATATGCTGTGTTTTAATTCCCCAGATTACTCTTGAGAAAAGTGAAATGCCCTACGCTATAACGAGCACTGTTTATGCAATCCTTTAAACTAAATAAGCCTCAAAGACTCAAATAGCCACAAAGTAAGATTTTTCATGACTTATTTTCTGCATTTTTATCATGTGTGACCATTATTCGGCAAGTATAACTATAAGTGTAACTATGTACTGCTCATGGCTTCATTGTATAGACTTTACATAACCGAGTTTTTTGAATATTCACTCTGTAATGGGGTCCACGCGGGCAAGGGTGGCCAAGGGTGGCCGCCTATATCACCTGTAGGACGGGCCGGTACTTGCACAGCAATGGGCCGGCCCAAATTATGAAACACCCGGTGGTCCCGGCGGCCCGTCTGCCCCTGGTTCCACCTCATATATTCCAGAAGCTACATGTCTCCCAAGAAACACACTGCTTAATGATGTGTAAAACCCAACCCCAGAACAACACAAACTTTCTTTCAATGTGGTTTCCAAAGGTATTCCAGATCAACGCACCATTACATGAAAAGAACTGAAGAAATAATGAACCTCTAATTTTAACCAAATCGCTCACACGTATATGAACACACAGTACATGTTATTCAACAACAACAAAAAGGCTCAGACCCTATTTTTCAGTGGTTGGAAATGAACCAGCTGGTTAACGGTGCATTTTGTGTGTGTGCTGTATTAAATACCATTGAACACCTGCGGGCCAAACGAACTCTAAATGTTACGCAATCTTTACGTTCCATTCTACATCCATTCCAAATGAATCACATATTAAAAGGGTGTTGTTTGTGGATTTTAAATGTATTTCAGATGTGTGGCATTACTGAACCACCACAAAAAAGTACTTGGATGTCAATTTGTGGATTTAGTAATTCCCATATTTCTGGGATGTTAAAGAGCAAGACTCAGAAAGAACAGGAGGACAAGTGATAAAGCGAGGCATGAAAAACTCAAATGAAGCACGCTGTTATCGAAGCAAAACTTCCTAGATTAAATTGAAAATTCCAAAATTAAAGGAATATTCCGGGTTCAGTACGAGTTAAGCTCAATCGACAGAATTTGTGGCATAATGTTGATTACCACAAAAAAAAAAAAAATAATTATGATTTTCTTTTTCTCAAATCATCCCGAACCATCTTTAAAAACAATCAAAAGCGAGATTATAGTGAGGTACTTACAATGGAAGTGAATGGGGCAACATTTTGGGAGGGTTTTTAGGCAGAAATCGAAATCTTAAATTAATTCTTTAGTTAAAACTTGTGTATTTTTGGTTAAAATTATTCACTGTCATTTTACGGCGTTACCTCGTCATGGCAACAAAGTTGTAAAGTTGGATATAAATTTACACAGAAGAGGTTAGTGAGTTCATGTTAACTCTTTGTTTACGTCTTATGAATATACTTTTGAAACAGTGAGTATTTTAATGTTTACGGATTGGCCCCCTTCACTTCCATTGCAAGTGCCTCACTGTAACCCAGATTTTAGCTTAGCATGATACGTTAGCATAACTCTTAACCTTAAATTCAACTCTTTTGCTGAATTTACAATTACCAAGTAGAGAAAACCTAACTAGGTACTAGATAGAACAGGCTAGTACAGTGTATGCTAGCATGCTAATTGAAAACACTACCCTTTGATTAGCATAGCATTTGCTCAACGAGTAAAGCGTCATTCTGTTAAACCTTCCTAAACTGTACCCGTCCTCAAACTTAGCTCAAGCTCCAGTATTCACCCCATAATGGCAATCCCCAAAAACGATAACATAACAAACTCTTCTAAATAACTCAACATTAAATCCTAACAAGTCTCCCCCTTTCCATTCACCTTGCTCAAAGATGACACATTATATAACACTTCATTTAAACATTTACTCATCCCTGTCGAGTGCCATGCAAAGCGTACTAGGAAATAGAAATCCCCTGCCCAGTTTCAGTTAAATTTATGTTCCTGTAAATTTAAAAAGACAAGTTCATTAAACTCAAAACATTAAAACAATTCAGGGGGCTTAAAAGGTGTCGGTTACGTGAACTCAACAGAAAGAGAACGTTTAAATGCTCATCGAGGATCATTTATTTAAACTAGTTTGTATGATTTATTTACCCCTAAAAACAATGTAATAATTTGAGCATTAGGGTTTACAGTATACAGTAATATCTCAGTTCACATCTTGGGATGTGTCTTCCTGCTATGGGACTGGTTAGAGCCAGTCTCTGATGTTTAGCAAACAATACAGCCATAATAAGAAGGTTATTAAACATATTTATACGCCAGACAGGTTTTATTACGTGAGAAAAAGAGATTGCATTGCTCACTCTTTCCAGTTTTGGGTATGTGATCTCAAAACACTTCAATAAAATTATACAGGAGGTCTTCTAGCACTGTGTAAAGGAGATACCGCGTTAATGTATTAAAATGTTAAAGCAACAACAATAATTGTAACTACAGTGTTTGGAGTCAATGGTTATATGGTCATTTTTAAAGGTAGTTAAATGTTAAATGTGAAATTTCTGCACCACTAGTGACACCGAATGAAGTAGGAAAAACCACTGTTCTCTAACGGGTTTATTGAACTCCTTGCCTCATCTGTCAATGGTGGGACAAACAAACCTTGCCCCAAATTCACACCATTGGTTGAGCCAGTGTTGCAAAGGCAGCTCTGATGTTCTTCACTGGCAGCGCTCCAGCAATTGTCTCAGCCCCGCCTTCTCTGCCCCGTACCACCCAGTTGGAATGCCAGTGTGGTCAGGGCCATGGCAAAGAAGAATCAGATGGTTTAGAAAAGGGCAAACAAAGGCATTTTTCTGCCTAAAAATGGCACATTCCATTCTCCAGAAAAACAGATGGGAAAACCAGATGCAGTTCTTCGAAGACCAAGATTTCTGCCAGTTACTCATGGAGAAAGATTGCGCTCGATGCGCCAGTTGCTGGCCAAACCAAAAAAAAAAAAAAAAAAAACTTTATGTGGTCACAGCACCCCACCTCCATTTACACCCATTCAGACCCCATAATGATGTGTTGCGAGCTGATTGTGAGTGGAAACAATTCCATTTGGTGCCAGATTCACTGCAAGTCTGGAAATTATTGGGGTGATATCATCATGCACTTAGATGGTGGAAAAACAAAGACGCTTATGAATGAATTCCGATGCTACACTTAGTTACTCTTTAACAAGCCATATTTACTCTGCTCTATAAACAGGCATCATGTTCACCTCAATGGCGTCTTCCCATAATACCATGCTCCTTCAATTTCTCTGCCACACTAATAAAAGTAAAGGGGGCAGGATTTTAAAAAGAGGTCAATGTTAGTGTTTCTTAATATACATAATGAACTTTATAAGGACCTATATTATTAAGTACAGTATATGTGAATAGTTCCTTGGAACACATAAGCAGGGATTTTGAAGAATGCGTACACTGCTCTGTTCAGCTTGATCACATGAAAATTAGGTGAATGTGGCGACAATTTTGCAAAAATGGCAAAAAATGGTTCATTGCATGTAACGTGGCAGTTCCAACGTGAAATGTCCACTGAGTGGCGCTAAAAGCGAGTTAAACGTTCTCCCAAACAGATGAGGTTTAAATCAATAAAACCGACCTTCCTACCCTAAACCTTAAACCTAAACATAACCAATAGTGTCATAAAAGGCAAAAGTGACATGAGTAAATTGGTGAAGCAACCATGTCATTATGTGGTGCTTTTATAAGGCTCATGTGTTGACTTATGTATATTCTTTAGACAGAGCTGTGTCCACAATGCACTCAGCCTTCGCCGTTTAACAGCTGACGGAAGTGATGTTTCAAGCGCAGGTGATGTGTTTCCATTTGCTTTAATGTGTTGGCCAACCTGTATGTACCTGTTGGGGACCATGTACATATTCACACAGCTTGGGGTGATGGTAAAGCATAAACTCACATTTGTAAGGTGCTGTCTTCACTGAAGTTTCACTTGTTGCCACATTCTCCATTATTTACAATTGTTAAGTCAGGCCAACATACCAGCCAGTTAACTCCGCCCCTTCCACTATGTACGGCAAGCGACGTTCGCTGAGTGCACGAAGTGTCCAATACTCTGTTTTGAAAGTAGCAAAAGTGCATCATCTACGTACTTAAAATACACTTCTCATTGCTGCATTTTCAGTTAACACTGCTTACTACTTACACTACAAAATGGCATAGATTATCGCAGAAGTGTGCGGTTTGGGACTTTTGCCCTATAAGTGCAATGCTCCGTCAGCACTGCAACTTGATTGCATTGACAGCATTTATTAATCAGGGACTATTAAGTGCCTAAAAAGGACCAAAAAATAAAAAGCACCAATTTGGGGTGAACTATTCCATTAAATTGCTTTTTATACTCACAGTCCATTAACTAAGTTCTTAGGTAGTTTATGTAACATTCAGCTGCAAGACAGTGTGTCTAATTTATTAACACCCAGGAGAAGGAGAGGGAAATAAGTTCCACTCAACAAGTTCTCTTGTTTCAGACATCATTTATCATTGCAGATCCAGTAGTAGTAGCTTAAAGCCAAAACATACACTGTGTCCGAATATCCATACTTCCCTATTATTTAGTATGCCTAAAATAGTATGCCAATGGAGTAGTATGTCCAAATCCTCAGTATTCATATTAAAGTAATCGAGCAATACCTTGATTGTTTACTTTTTCCAGCGAGATTCTAAAGTGCACATCGACTGGACAATTCACAAATCCAATAATCCCTATGGGAGCAGAGGAGTGAGGATAACGCTGTGCACTGTGAGTTGGAATGCTCTTTTTAACTGTAAGTGCTATTTTTACTGTATATACGCTGATCAGCCACAACATTAAAACCACCTGCCTAATATTGTGTAGGTCCCTCTTGTGCCGCCAAAACGGCGCCAACCCACATCTCAGAATAGCACTCGGGGATGATGTTCTTCTCACCACAATTGTACAGAGCGGTTATCTGAGTTACAATAGACTTTGTCAGTTCAATCCAGTCTGGCCATTCTCTGTTGATCTCTCTCATCAACAAGGCATTTCTATACCCAGAACTGCCGCTCACTGGATGTTTTTTGTTTTTGGCACAATTCTGAGTAAATTTGAGAGACTGTTGTGTGTGAAAATCCCAGAAATACTCAAACCAGCCCGTCTGACACCAACAAACATCCATGCAAATATCTAATCAGAAAATCGTGTGGCAGCAGTACAGTGCATAAAATCATGCAGATACGGGTCAGGAGCTTCAGTTCACATCAACCATCAGAATGGGGGGAAAATGTGATCTCAGGGATTTGGGCTGTGGCTTGATTGTTGGTGACAGATGGGCTGGTTTGAGTATTTCTGTAACGGCTGATCTCATGGGATTTCCACGCACAACAGTCTCTAGGCTTAATTATTGATCTGTTTCTCACCCATACCTAACATATTGCTTCTGAAGATACAGAATTAACCACTGGAGTCTTATGGATTACTTCTATGCTGCCTTTATGTGATTTTTGTTTTAGCTTTTGGAGTTCTGGTCACCATTCACTTGCATTGTATGGACTTACAGAGCTGAAATATTCTTCTAAAAATCTTCGTTTGTGTTCTGAAGAAGAAAGAAAGTCATACACATCTGGGATGGCACGAGGGTGAGTAAAAGATGAGAGATTTTTTATTTTTGGGTGAACTATCCCTATAAGGATTGCCACTCAAATATGTCTCGCCAAAAAAGAGAGAGGTTTTCCAGAAACTGATTATCTGATTAGCTTAAATTTCTCTGACTCACTCTGAGCTCTTTCAAGAACAGAAGACCAAGATCAACAATGAGGTATCTTGATCAAAGACTTACTAGTCTTACTATTAACATATAAGTAGTCATTTACAGATCAGCTGTTTCCAGATCAGCTGCAAACAGCGATGACTGATCTGGAAGAAGAAGCAAGCAAGGTAAGCCTCAGTATAAGCACCGAGAAGTCAATGATCATGCACGTGATTGACATGGGCAGAACAAAAGGGATCGTAGTCGGGTCACAGCGGCTAGAAGAGGTGGAGAAATTCACATACTTGTGTAGTGTGTCAACCTGGAGACACCAAACACAACATGGGATGATGCCGAGACCGTGGCCAGAGACCGGAAACGCTGGAGAGAACGTACTGCCCAATATGCTACTTAGCATGGGAGGATCTAAGTCTGAATAAGTCATTGTGACGAGAAGGAGGGCGGGGCCGGGCCGTGACTACGCACTCCCGGCCCCCAATTGGGCTAATCAGCTGAGGAGAGGGATTAATGTGACAGAACATGGGAGTTTGAGGGAGAGAGAGAGCAGCATGCGGCTGCCATGTGTGTGTTTATGTTGTGTGTCTTTTTGTTTAAGTTCTTATTTTGCCTGTTCAGCCGGATCCCGCCTCCTGCTTTCCCATCCTTAACCTTGTTACATTGGTGCCAAATACCTGGAAGGAGGAGGGATGCGCTGTCGTGGAGTCCTCGCCACTGCCATCCATCCAAAGACCGCCTGGACGCAGAGGAACGGCCGTCATCCGCAAGGGAAGAAGGGGCTTGCTGCCGGCCGTCTGAAGCGGTGGAGCCACTGCCAGGGTCGAAGGAGTTCCCTACCAGCTGCCGAAACGCAGAGGGGCATTCCGCCAGGGGTTGGAGGCCTCGCTCCGGTCCTCCTGGGGAGGAGTGGCTGTCGTCCGCCATAGGGTGGAGGAGTGCTCGAGGACCAGGCGACAGCGTGTCTGGGAAACCAGCCAGCAAGTTTTTCTCTCTCTCCTCTCTCTCTCTCTCTCATTGTCACTCCACCTTGCCCTTTCCATCTCCTCTTTTTTGTTTTTGTTTTGTTTTTCCTTCCCCTCGTCACCCTACCCAGCACCAGAGAGGTGGGTTAAAGCCTGCCGGCAGGCGCAGCCTGAAGAGAAAAGCCCCCCAGGAAAGGGGGGGGGGTTACATAATGCGGGGGGTTCCCCGGCCTGAGGGAAATGAGGGAGGAGTGTGATGAGGAGGAGGGCGGGGCCGGGCCATGACTACGCACAAGGAGAGGGATAAATGTGGCAGAATGCGGCAGTTCGAGGGAGAGAGAGAGCCACAGGCAGCTGCCATGTGTGTGTGTTTATGTTGTGTGTCTAATATGGTAAGGCTTAGAGTATGCAACCACGTAAATACCAATGGTTTAGGCCAAATGTATAATTGGCAGCACCAGTTTGAGGTACCAATTCTTTAAGGGGTCCTTGAAGTGTCATGTAAATGCCATAAGGTTACATGGAATATGGTTATATTATGTGTTACTTCTGTATTGTATTGCCCTCCTATGTACTCCAAGTACATGGTAAATATCAAAGCGCCATTGTATTACCAATTTTGTAAGTACTAGAAAATACATTTGGGTTGAGAAAAGATACAAGGGAAAAGAAACGTGTGGGTGAATTCCATTTTGATGCTGGTGAGCGAGAAAACGCAAGAGAAATATAGTGTGAGAACTCCCTGTATTTTGGACAAAAATAACCCATTTTTTAAATGCCGCTTTTGTCGGAGAGTCCCTGGGGTGTCGTATACACACACAAAGTCCAACAAAACTGTCATTGTTTATAGAAAATCTGCAAACTCTAAACTTTACAGCTTTGAACTTATTCCAAAATGATTGTCCTGCAGTTGAACTGAACAGCATGGAGTACCACAAAGATATTGCAAGAAGTTTGTGGACCGACATATAAAACAATGTCATAATGATTCTGTTTTAAAGAAGACGAACGAATTATTGGTTAAAGAAATAGTTCACCCCAAAATGAAAAGTCTCTCAGCGTTTATTCACCCTCATGCCATTCCAGATGTGTATGACTTACTTTCTTCTGCAGAACACAAACAAAGATTTTTAGAAGAATATCTCAGCTGTGTAGGTCCATACAATGCAAGTGAATGGTGACCAGAACTTTGAAGCTCCAAAAAGCACATAAAGGCAGCATAAAAGTAATCCATACGACTCCAGTGGTTTAATCCATGTCATCAGAAGTGATATGATAGGTGTGTGTAAGAAACAGATGTATATTCAAGACCTTTTTTTAATTTTTTTTTTTTACAATAAATCTGCACTTTCACTTTCTTCGTCTTTTATTTTTATCGTTTCACATTCTTTGTACATTTATAGTAACAAAAGACTTAAATATTGACCTGTTTCTCACCCACACCTATCATATTGCTTCTGAAGACATGCATTTAACCACTAGAGTCATGTGGATTACTTTTATGCTGCCTTTATGTGCTTTTTGGAGCTTCAAAGTTCTGGCAGCCATTTACTTGCATTGTATGGACCTACACATTTAAGACATTCTTAAGTCTGACACATCTGGGATGGCATGAGGGTGAGTAAATGATGAAAGATCTTTCAACGTTGAGTGAGCTATCCCTTTAAGCATTAAAGTAGTATTAATAAAAGCAGTATTATTTTATTTGAAATAGGGGCTTAGAGTCTAGTTCAGGGTTTTAAAACCACTGTTAAACCTTAAACATCAGACAATGAACATCATAATTCACAAGATTTTACATCATGTACACAACACACATCTTAGAGGTTTCAATGCAACTGAACTGGAGAAAAGGTCTATAACATTTCAGAGACATCTGTCAATCATGATAAAATGATGACTGACAAGAGTTTAGACATTTGCGCATTTCAGTGGCCAGTTTTAAGCCGGTAGACACAAAGGTTCATAAACCTGTAACTTTTCCCAAATAAACGAGCCTCCTATTTATCCAAATAATACCAGTTGAGATCTTACCGTGGTATTGAAGTGTCCAGCTGTCCCGGTGCGTAAAGATGTGCGCGAAAGACGTGTTTCACTGCAGTTTTTCCACATGAAACTTATAAAAAACTGCTGATCCTCCCAATGGGCGAGACATACATGTATACTCTCAAATCCCGCCCATATCTGCCAGACCATTAAATCCAACAACGCTGTTTATTTCGCATACTACAAACATCAGCCAATGCATTACACTATATGGAAGGTTCTTTGTTGTGAAGTTTTATATGAAAAGCATCTACACACTCTTATAGAAACAAATGTGTATATTGATTTTTAAATATGGTTCTGAATCTGTTCAAGGACAACATATGATGAGTTAACACGTGTTGAATTTATATATATATATATATATATATATATAAAAAATTGTTATTTTTTAAACGGATAAAGTTCCGACTTAACTTGTCTGGTTTGGTTCAGATACGAAATCAGATATCAGAAGACTACAAAGGAAAGTTTGGACTGCTGAGAGGATTATTGGTTGCCCCCTGCCCTCCCTTCATGAACAGTACACTTCCAGAGTGAGTAAAAAGGCTGGAAAAATCACTCTGGATCCCATTTACCCTCTTGAATTGTTGCCTTCTGGCCGACGCTACAGAGCTCTGAGCACCAGAACAGTCGGACACAGGAACAGTTTTTCCCCCTCAGGCTATTCATCTCATGAACAGTTAAACTGCCCCATTGAGCAATAATTAATGTGCAATACACAGCTTATTCTTTTTTATATTTATCCAACCTCTTCTGCCATTACATTCCCTTGGACTGTATATAACAGATTTGCACTATGTGTGTCTGTATGTATATATCGATTATTATCAGTAATAAATGGAGACTATTTAGTAAACATTGGTGTTTTTCATCATATTGCTGACATTTTATAAAACTAATTTCCCCAAAGTCTTACTGTAATGTGATAAATAATAAATATACCATAAAATAGGCTTACAGTAGTTGTCAAGAGAAGGTACCTTTTAACAACTCCTGACAAACAGCGACATCTAGTGGTGACACAAGAACAACAACAACTCCACTTGTCCATAAACAATGAAAGTAACAGACTCAAATGAATATAGCTTTAATTTATTCACGTGCTCTGAGACAAAATATACCATAAGTAAACAATTCTCCTTCACTCTCACTCTCTCACGCTCTCTCACACACGTTATTTTGGACCCTGGGACTTAACATATGAACACATAATACCTTTACCTCATGTTCAACAAACAAATCAGTGTCATTCTGTTTTCTGCATGCATATCAGTATTGCAGAACACCATTATATGGAAAATTACAGTGCATAATTCATATCTGGGCTGGCCAGTTTATTAAACTGAAAATGTTACATTCCATAACTAGAAAGTCTCTATACGTGATTCAAGTCACAGAGATATATAGACTTACTAAACTAATTTGAAGTGTGTCTTTAGTCTTTTCTCCCTTTATTTTCCCTCTAAAATCCTCATGAGTAAATAACAGTGGCATCCAACGCCATCACATATCAGGCTAACACCAAAGACAGGGTGGCCCGGGAATTCTGCGACAACATTGTGTGAAACAGGGTTAACAGACCCGTGAAGAACACATCATAATTATATTCCCTTTATGCAAAATCTAAATTCTTATTTTAAGAAGTGAAATGTGACCGGGTCTAGTTTCCACAGGATTTATCCTCAAACCCCTGAAACGTGGGCGTTCTCAAAACTTAGTGAGCTACCTAGACACATAACAGGCACATTATGATGCCAAAAATGGGCTAAGTAGGCAGCCAACTACATTTTTTGCTTTGGGTGAATGAACATACTGTGTTCTTTTATTATGTGTTGGCTAAATTGCAAAAAATGTCCATGTCCCCTTTTCATAATAGCTGATACTGTGTTGGCATACACACACACGCACACACACACACACACACACACACACACATCATAGTTTCATAAAAAAGCAGCAATATAGTTCTGTGAGTCTTCTGTTGAGTCTCTGTGCACCTGGAACAGCAGGTATAACTCGAGAAACACTCCAGTAATCTCATGTGTACATCAGTGCAAACTCAGCACACTAGTGTGAAGGCCCTGTGCTCTTTGAGGTCCGTGAGTCCTGGGTTAAACCAGACTTCTGGCTGTACCATTTAGAGCTGCAGATTTGAGCCGGCTCAGACTGTTGTCGCTGCAGCTAGGGGGGCTGGACTGCACCGCTGCTCCCATCCTCTGAGAGGAGCTGCTCACCTCAAATACCTCATGGATGGCCTTCCGAAAGCAGTGGAAGTTGTAGTCTATCAAACCTGCGGTAGAAAAGAAAAAGTTACTGTTGAGGCCTTGAGGGTCATGTGTACTTAGATAATACTATAGACTGAGAGATCCTGTCTCTGAACTTGTTTTGGCTCTGAAATTTTTCAAGATTTTATTCATGTGATTTGGTACCCAAAACCAGAGCTAATCCTGCTGTCTAAGGCCCCCGTTTACACCTGGTATTAAGATGCGTTTTGGGCAGTGTTGGGTAAATTAGGTAAAAATAGTAATCCACTACAAATTACTAAGTATTTCACTAAAATTGTAATCAATTACTTTACTAATTACTTAATTGAAAAAAATATCACATTAAGTTACTTTCTAAAACACTTGTAATTGGATTACACCCCAACAAACTTTTTTTGGGTAATCCGTTTGAAACGGGACGAAGCTAAAGACAGGTGTACACGGTCCAAAACATTGAGAGATTTGTCCATTTCAACCACATTCGGAGGTGGTCGAAAGTGGTCGATAACTCATCACAACATTGGGCTCATAGTGTAAACGCTCATCCGTTATTATTTGAATGTGTTCGAATGCATTTGAACAGCGCCATGTACTCCCCTGTCAATCAGCCGATGCGCTAAAACAAGACTTTAAACCAGGCCTATTCAACTGCTGGCCCGTCTGAAATATTCAGTGGCCAGCATGAGATTGGTAGTTGATTGTTCGTTCCAATCACTTTGTGTGTCTATTCAAGCTGTTTATCAACTGCACTAGACGGACATCACACCACGTCTCGATGTTTACAGTGTCTTTAGGCACATTCACAGGTTGCGCTACAAATAATCATACGTCATTTTGACGGAATGGGAAGATTAAAGAACTAAAATCATGGACGACTGATAAGCTTGAGTTCGGCAAAACAGGAAAGTTCTATTCAATAATTTGGTCATGTTCTATTTGGGGGGGTATCTCGGCGAGTATTGACGCCGATTACCACCACTGGAGACGTGAGTTTGAATCCAGGGTGTGCTGAGTGACTCCAGCCTGGTCTCTTAAGCAACCAAATTAGCCCAGTTGCTAGGGAAGGAAGAGTCACATGGGATAACCTCCTCGAGGTCATGATTAGTGGTTCTCGCTCTCAATGAGGTGTGTGGCAAGTTGTGCATTGATCGTGGAGAGTAGCATGAGCCTCCACATGCTGCGAGTCTCCGCGGTGTCATAATAATAATAATAATAATAATAATAATAATATATAAATTGTCACACATTATACATACATTTCTGCATATATACAGTGAAATAATTTTTTTTTCACATATCCCAGCTAAGTTGGGGTCAGAGTGCAGGGTCAGCCATGATACAGAGCCCCTGGAGCAGATAGGGTCAAGCACATAGGCTCCATCACCCGGATTGAGGTGGGTCAAGGGTCTTGCTTAAGGGCCCAACAGTGGTGTCTTGGCGGTGTTGGGGCTTGAACCCCCTGACCTTCTGGTCAGTAACCCAGAGTCCTAACTGCTGAGCCACCACGAGGACCTAGAAAGTGGTGGGAATTGGGCATTCCAAATTTGGAAAAAGGGGATATGCTGTAGTTATTAACTAATTTTGAAAGCAATTTTTATATAGCCCTGCTTTAAAATGTGAAAAAACCCCAAATACATGTACAGTACATGCACAAGAACTTCATTTGATATCAAAATGCACAGACACATATGAGAAGCACAAATATCTGAAGCTTAGTTAATACAGGTACTCCACAAATAACTAAGAATTAAACTAAACCTCATGGTTTACCTCAATTCTCTTTGCACTTCATTATCATGCAGAAACACCATGGTAAAAGGTTTTAGGCATTTGTGAAAAAATGTTGTCTAATCAGGATGTTCTCAAAAATAATGGCATAAATCTTCATACAAAGTGCAGTAAACAATATTTGGTGTGATCGTACTACCAATTCTTCCAGGTACACTTGTGCAGTTTTTCAAGGTTGATGGGGTATAAAATAAACCTCTTAAGACAAATGATTTTTGGTGAAAAATCTAATGTGCCTAAGACTTTTGCACAGTCCTGTATGTCGTCATGAAATCAGAGACCCACCCCTCGAAATCCGAACACAAGTGGTCAAGATATTACAACCAAGTGTAAACAGTGATGTGTCTTGCCGGTCCGCTTGCGATCGGATCGTCCAAACCACATCTTTATACAAGGTGCAAACAGGGCCTTTATGTCACTTTAACATCCTCACCTTTTCTCTCGAAGCTCTCCTCTCTCAGGATACAGACCAGCGCCAGGAACTTGGTGACCTCCTTCAAGTAAAGCACTGTGGTGTTATTCAGCTTTATAATGGCCTGAGACTCCTTATCATAAGCGTTGTTGTCATCTTTCAGGCTAAAAACACCAACAAATGGATAAGAACATCATTTTATTCAACATACAGTATGAGGACAAACGGAGGAAACGCTAGATTAACCTGATATGCTCGCTGGCAGCATAATTTTGTATTATAACAGTACAGTATATCTATGGTGCACGACAGTTTACTGAAGACAAATAAAGCACAAGGTCTTTAGTATTATTGACATTTTCATGTTCAAAGTTTCTCACCCGTAAATACACGAGACATCAATAACGACATCGATCATGTCGCAGCACAGCTCATACGATTGCATGTCCACCGGTGAGCTGTCTGTGGCGATGTAGATCTTACTCACCACGTCGAACAGGAACGCTTTCTCAATTCCGGAATTCTAAAAAGGCAACAAATACATTTAAATTAATTGGACATGACTGGACTGAACAAATCCGGAAACTCCAAGAAACACATTCAGGAAGCATTCCCGAAAAAAATCTAGATTTGCAGAGCAGCATTCCATAAATCACATTGAGTGGGAGTCTTAATTGTGCTTGATTGTAAAACTAGTAAAGATGAGGAAAAGCAGCTGTATACATACAGAAATAAAGATGTTGAGGAGGTTTTCCAGTGTGGGCAGTTGAGGAATGAGCTTTTGGACCACCTTACTGAAGGCCTCAAAAATAGAGTGGTCATAGATGCTAGTGAGATAGAAACTGAAACCAAACACAGAAATATCATAATCAGACATTTGAGTAGAAACAGTAAGAGCAAAGTTAAATACATATAATAATTCTAAAAATTAATAGTTAAAAAAAAAAAAAAAGGATGGATGTAGGAATGGACAAAAGGACGGACGGAATTTTTTTATCAAGATCATAGATTTCAGGGTCAATATGTTTGGATGACTTACCTGAGGTGAAGCTTTTCCAAGCTGGCGTCGGCTAGATCATCATTAGCTCTCTGATGAATGTCTCTCTGCGTCTCTATCTTATGATCATCCGATAAACCATCCACTTTGTGTATAAACACCTCAAAATTGATCTCTGGGTTCACCCTGAACGCCCGTGACACTGTCAGATGAAGCCGCCCTAATGCCTCTACATAGTCATCCTACAGGAAGACAGAATTTTATTTGATTGCATGACACTTTTATTATGGGGTCTTGCCAAAGCCAGCATACTGTTGTTAATAGACATGCTTTAGCGTTTTTTACAAAATCCCTAAACAAAGACCAAAAATTACCTATCGTAACTCCTCCTAGGGCTTTCAAACTACATCCACCAAACTTGGTACAGACCTTCAGACTGTTCGGAGTCAGGTTGCTATGCGTTTTCTAATAGATCTGACTTTTGGTTTTCGCACAACGGACAATCAAACTTCAGAAAAATCCCATATACTTACATTGACGTGATGTACTAACATTGTATGTTGTATACAATATATAATATCGTGTGTTAAAACATTCATGTCAGTAAAGTACTTTGAAATAATAATACAAATATATATAAAATCACCGGCACACTTTATTAGGTACATCTTATTCGTGCGATTTTCTAATCAGCCAATAGTGTGGCAGCAGTGTAATGTATGAAATCATGCAGATATGGGTCAGGAAATCATTTGATCTCAGTGATTTGGACCGTGGCATTATTGTTGGTGCCAGACGGGCTGGTTTGAGTATTTCAGTAACTGCTGATCTCCTGGGACAACAGTCTCTTGAGTGTAAAGAGAATGGTGCGAAAAACAAAAAACATCCATTGAGTGGCAGTTCTGTGGGTGAAAATGACTCCTGACCACTTTTTAATGACAGAGGTAATAGGAGAATGGCCAGACTGGTCCAAACTGACAGGAAGGTGACAGTAACCCAAATATACACACGTTACAACAGTGCTATGCAGAAAAACATTTCTGAACATACAACACGTCGAACATTGAGGCGTATGTGCTACAGCAGCAGAAGACCCCTCTGGGTACCACTACTGTCAGCTTAGAACAGGAAACTGAGGCTGCAGTAGACAGCAGATGATGGGAAAAACGTCGCCTGTTCTGACAAATCTGGATTTCTTCTGAGGTACACAAATGTTAGGCCCACTGCAGCCTCAGTTTTCTGTTCTTGGCTGACAGAAGAGGAACCCGACATGGTCTTGCCATCTTGCCGGTGGTGGCACGACCCCCCCCTCCCTCCGGTCAACACAGCGTGTGCTGAAGCAGGTTTCGCCCAGGGTGCCATTCAAGCTTGAACTGCTAATGTATACATTACACTGCTGCCACACGATTGGCTGATTAGATAATCGCATGAATAAGTAGATGTACAGGTGTACCTAATAAAGTGGCTGGTGAGGGTATAACACTGAGAAAAGATCCAAACACAACATTGAAGAAATTGTTCACCCAAAAATGAAAATTCTGTCTTCATTTACTCACCCTCATGTTGTTTCAGACCCATGTGTGATTTTTTTTTTCTATCCTTGGAAAACAAAAGGAGATTTGGCTTAATGTTAGCTTCAGTCAGCAGTCGCATGAAGCATGAACAGGCCCTCCACATAATGGAAATGCACATGCTCAGGTGGATACTGGGACTGACCCGACTGGATCACGTAATGAACGAGGACGTCAGGAAGATCATGGGAGTGGCACCGATCATGGAGATGATGAGAGAAGCTCGTCTCCGATGGTATGGCCATGTGATCCGAAGTGGGGAGGAGTCAGTGGCGAGGAGAGCACTGTGGCTCTGCCCCGACAGAAAACGGCTGCGCGGGCGACCAAAGAAGAGGTGGATGGATCGAATCAAGGAAGATATGGAGCACGTCAATAGGGATGCCCTGAATCAGAGAAAGTGGAGAACGGCTTGCCGGAAAGCGGACCCTGCATCTGCGTGGGAAAAACGCTAGGGAGAAGAAGTTAGCTTCAGTCACCGTTCATTGCATCTTTTTCTTCCCCCACGCTATGAAAGCGAATGGAGACTGAGGCATCCACAACATAAACAAAGACTTACAGTTTGGAACGACATGAGTAAATGATGACAATAGTCATTTTTGGGTGAAATATCCCTTTAAGATGGAAGAAATGTTTAGGCAAGGAGGTCATTTTAATCCCAAACAAGGAAGAAAAAAAAAAGGTTTCCGGAAGCAGATGCCCACACTGAACTCGGAGACGGATTTTGATGACATTTATCTAGTTTGGTTGATGAAGGGGCATGCAAGCACTAAAAATTCTCCATAAAATGCTGACATGCTGTCAAAGCCGCAACCACAACTCTCAGGCCCCGGTTGCAAAAAAAACATTAAGTTTAGATAACCCTTAGTTGTAATGCCACTAAGGATTTTCTTCGCTTAAAGGGATTTATTGCGACTGGGCTCAGAATCACATTTGGTTCTTTTCAATTTACCTGAGCATCAATGACAAATATCAATGCACCAGTGCCCCTGAAAATCATCTCGTAATCGAAGGTCGGGTCAAAAAAATCCACCTGCCCTGGAAAGTCCCATATGTGAAAGTTCACAAAGGAACTGCCGGAGATGTCGTCCTTGTGGATCTTGTTGGTACTCTCCAGAAACAACGTCTCGTTGGGAGACATTTTATGAAACACCACCTGAGATTCAAACAGAGGATACAAGCACTGATAAGTACCAATATGTACACAGTTCCATGGTACTACCATACATCACATTTACACTGGTGGCCAAAAGTTTGGAACAATGTACAGATTTTGCTCTTATGGAAAGAAATTGGTACTTTTATTCACTAAAGTGTCATTCAACTGATCACAATGTATAGTCAGGACATTAATATCATGTAAAATTACTATTACAATTATAAACATTTCTCATCAAAAAATCCTCCATGTGCAGCAATGACAGCTTTGCAGGTCCTTGTTATGCTATCAGTCAGTTTGTCCAGATACTCAGGTGACCTTTCACCCCACACTTCCTGTAGCACTTGACCTTTCACCCCACACTTCCTGTAGCACTTGCCATAGATGTGTCTGTCTTGTCGGGCACTTCTCACGCACCTTACAGTCCAGCTGATCCCACAAAAGCTCAATGGGGTTAAGACCCGTAACACTCTTTTCCAATTATCTGTTGTCCAATGTCTGTGTTTCTTTGCCCACTCGAACCTTTTCTTTTTGATTTCGGTTTCAAAAGTGGCTTTTTCTTGCAATTCTTCCCATAAATCCTCCTGAGTCTTCTCTTTACTGTTGTACATGAAACTGGTGTTGAGCGGGTAGAATTCAATGAAGCTGTCAGCGGAGGACATGTGAGGTGTCGGTTTCTCAAACTAGAGACTCTGATGTACTTCTCCTCTTGTTTAGTTGCACATCTGGTCTTCCACATCTCTTTCTGTCCTTGTTAGAGACAGTTGTGCTTGTCTTTGAAGACTGTAGTTACACCTTTGGATGAAATCTACAGTTTTTTTGGCAATTTCAAGCATTGTGTCGCCTACATTCCTCAAAACAATGATTGACTGATGGGTTTATAGAGACCTAATTATAGACCTAATATTGATCTTAAGACATGCCAGTCTATTGCATACTGTGGAAACACAAACACAATGTTGAGCTTCATTTAATGAACCAAATAACTTTCAGCTGTGTCTGATATAATGGCAAGTGATTTTCTAGTACCAAATGATCAATTTAGCATGATTATTCAAGGATAAGGTGTTGCAGTGATGCTGCTGTCTAGATTTGATCAAAAATGACATGTTTTCAGATAGTGATGGTGCTGTTTTGTACATCAGTAATGTCCCGACTATACTTAGTGATCAGTTGAATGCCATTTTGGTGAATTAAAGTACCAATTTCCTTCCAAAACAGCAAAATCTGAACATTATTCCAAACTTTTGGTGTATATACACTATGGTACTCAAGAACATCATGGTACTATAACTATGGTAGTGTCCAAAATATCTGATAAGATCACCGTACCATTTGATTACCATATTCACATGGTACTCCAAGGTGCTTCAAAGGATGCTAAGGTATTACCATGATGATACATTTTAAAATACCATGGTATAACCATAATGCAAGTAGTCAGATAGAAAGATCATATATTACTGTTGTATCAACATTTACAGAATGGAAACTACCATGATATCTACAATGGTATAAATCAAAGTATCGTGTAATTACCATCTGTTTTACAACATACTTAAAAGAATACCATAAAATACTTCCATTATGGAAGTGTCCAAACCATGATTTTACCATCTGATCTAATGAAAAGCTGACAGACACACTGTTTAATGACATTACCATGGCAGATGTCCCAAAAACATGGTATTTCCAAGGCATTTTTATGTTAGCCTGACCTTCTGTATTGAAGATTTCCCACTGCGCCTCAGTCCCATGAGCAGCATTCTTGGTTTATTGAAAACAGAGGGAGAATTCACCATGCTTTCCTGCATCATGTCCATGTTTTCCACGCCATAGCCGAAATCTTTCGGGAAAGAGTCAACCAGGCTTCCGGCTAGCTGTTCCTCGTAATCAATTGACATGTTTAAACCTCTTTTAAACGTTACAAACCCCACTAATCTGCCTATTTAGGCGTTATGGGCTCTGTTTAAGTGATCGAGGCGGAGTCAGTGTGGAATAGTGGTTTAGTTTGGATACAAATGAGGAGGTTTCATAGTGAGAAGCGGTTAGCTAGCTGCGTCAAGCAATCGGGAAGCTGATCATATGACACGCGCAGTGAAGGGAAGCTGCAGGTGAGCGTAAAGGCCTATAAGGTGAGCGGCCTATAGATGGAGCATTCACGGTTATTGGCCTGGGTGGCAATTATTTAACTCGATTGGCATTTAAAAATTATTTATTTATGTATTATTTAATTAAACATAAAACACACATTAAACCGTTTTTAATACTGATATTTATTTTTTACATAAAAAAATATATTAATGTATTAGTTTTTGTTATCAACTACATAAAAAAGCAATTAAACAGACATTTTTAAATATTTATATTTATTTTTTCAATTACAAAATTGTAATGTATTATTTCATTGCTATATTTAACAACACGAATTAAATAGGCTAATGTTTAATATTTATATTTATTTTCAATTGAAAACAATATTTATGTATTATTTTAATGTTATGTTTAAATACATTAAAAATGAATTAAATAAATAAATATATTTATTTGTCAATTAAAAAATATCAATGTTTTGTTTCATTGTTATATTGAACTACATTTTAAAACACGAATTAAATAGTGTTAAATTTATAAATTTAAAACTAAATGTTTTTATGTATTATTATATTGTAGTATTTAACTACATTATGAAAATATTTAATACATTTAAAAAAAATATTTCTATTCAGTAACATCTATCTACCCTGCATAAAATTTTTATGACATCTGTGCTAAAATTATTCTATTTGTTTCCTGCCTCAACCTCATTCATATAATATGATGACTCTAAGACTTTAAAGATATTAGTTTTAATCTTTTGTAAATGCATGATTTTCTGTAAAGCTGCTTTGAAATTATATGTGTTGTGAAAAGCGCTGTACAAATAAATGACTTGACTTGAAATAAAAATGTGAGTATATTATTTTGTTGTTATATTTAACCAAATATTGAAACTTGATTCAAACAGTTTTAATATGGCATCAATTTTTTATGTATTTATTTCATTAATTAGTATTTATTGATGAATTTCTATTTTTTGTATCTTTGAATTATTAAATCGATAACTGATCTCTTCATTTCCTTTTTAAGTGGCACTCCTTGTCCTCTTTAGTTTGTAAGTCAGCAGCCATATCACTCTGCTGCTCCTGCCTGGTTGCCCACTAAAGCTAACTGGGGTTGAGCCTGGCCAGTACCTGGATTGGAGACCTCCTGGGAAACTAAGATTGCAGCTGGAAGAGGTATTAGAGAGTCCAGCAGGGGTACTTTCCCTGTGTTCTTTGTGGTTCCTAATGCTCCAGCATAGTGACGGAGACACACTGTAAAAAAGCACCATCTTTCGGATGAGATGTTAAACTGAGGTCCTGACCCTCTGTGGTCATTAAAAATCCTAGAGCACTTCTTGTAAAGTGTAGGGGTATAACCCCCAGTGTCCTGGCCAGAATTCCCCCCATTGGCCCTTATCTATCACAGCCTCCTAATAATCTCCTTCCCAGAATTGGCTACATCGCTCTACTCTCTCCTCTCCACCAATAGCTGGTGTGTGTGGTGAGTGTTCTGGTGCACTATGGCTGCCATCACATCATCCAGGTTGATGCTGCACATTGCTGGTGGTTGAAGAGATTCCCCCTATACTATGTAAAGTGCTTTGAGTGCCTAGAAAAGCGCTATATAAAATATAAGTATTATATATATAATATAAGTATTATATTATAGTATATTATTATTGTTATTATAAGCACTTTCAAAAAAGATTATATTGAAAACATTATTATAAACATTCTTATACAATACCTTAAATAGTGAATTAAATGTATAAAAATAAATGAATGCATGCTCAAATATTGAAACAAAAATTAATATTTAGGCCATGATAAAAAAAAAAAAAAAATGCATTGTTTATTATTTGTTTGACTTGTATGACTTAGGGTTCTTTATACATTTTCATGTTGAATACAGTACCTAGGAGTCAACAAGCACATTTTGTGCAGTATTGTACAGCTAAATAAATTTTAAGTGAACAATCTTATGACCAAAAAGTCACAATCAAGTTTTAACCACTCTATTATATATGTATCTACTCTATATAATTCCTTATATCCATATGCACACGTTGAGCCAGTTTTCTGAAACAATCAAGAATTTAGTTCAGGTCGGAATCTACATCTCTGGCACATCTCAGTAAACACCTTTACTGTATGTATGTTTTACTGTATGCATAGTAAATGATATTTATCAATGCATTGTCAATGTAATTCCTCCAATCCAGCAGGTGGCGCTAATAAAGACTCACGCTCACAGTCACAGACAGCGACAGAAGAAGCTGCAGCTGTGTTGACAGGGAGAGTGTCAGTTTTTGACAGTCCGTGAGTAAAATCATAAACATTTAACTTTTAAATTCATGCATTTATCATTTGAATAAATCTCACCGTTTATGTTTTGTGGGGTTTGCATCGTTTCTTTAATGGGGCTTCTTAGTGTCACATTGACATCAGCTGATATTTTTTAATAATGTTTCATTCAAACGCGCCGCCAAATAAACTTATATGAACAAATGATCATCATTTTAAATGAACAAAAGCGTTATATTATTTTATCTAATGACAGGGATGTGGATTTAAATGTGATCTTGCTCTGCTCACAGTAATATGGACTAAAATATTTGGTGTGTTTATTATAATTTTGGGTGATTTGATGAAATATTAATTCATGGAAATTTTTAATTATGCATGTGGTGTGTTATTTAACATTAAGCTTTTCTGTGAGTCATAGAGACTATCTTCAGTGAGTAATAAAGTTTTAATTAGAGTTTAAATGTCATTATTTTCTGTAAATTCAATCATAATTTTATTTAAAATATTGTCAGTGTTTTTTTGGTTTTTTTTTTGGGGGGGGGGTTACTTTTGCATATCTAGTTTTGATTGGAGAAATAGCAGTCAAATTAATCTCAAGGAAAAATGTTGCAAACTTTAAGGATGCACTTGATGAACACACAATCCATCTGCCAATTGCAAAAGTGGCATAAATTAAGAATATTTTGTTTTGTGGATAATTTCTTCTCTAGAGTTGCTGTCTGCAAACATGAGTGTCCCAGACTATATGCAGTGTGCTGAGGACCATCAGACTGTCCTGGTGGTGGTCCAGCCTGTGGGCATCGTCCCAGAGGACCAGTTCTTTCGTATTTACAAATGCATGGCTAGCGTGAACCAGGTCAGTGTACGAGACTCCCAGCGGGTCCTCTTCATCCATTACTGTCACCATTACCCCCCTGAGAACAATGTGTGGGGGGACTTTCAAACCCACCGCAAAGTCGTGGGTCTCATCGCCGTGACCAGCTGCACCACGGCCAAAGAGTGGCCGCAGACGTCGGACCGTTTCCACGGGCAGAAAGAAGTGTTCGGCTCCACGCTGTATGACTCATGGCTGCTGGTGTTCGGGATGCAGTGTGAGGTGGCTGAACAGCAGAGGACTGATGTGGCATTTAACCCCAGCTAGGACGACTGTCCTGATGTGGAGAAACGGGTGGAGGATTGCGTAGAGTCTATATTTATAGTCTTGGAGTCAAAAAGGCTGGACAGAGCAACGGATAAATCCGGCAATAAGATACTACTTCTGTGCGTGCCGTTCAAGAAGAAGGACTTTGTGGGGTTGGACACAGACAGCAGGTGAGTTTGGGTTTCGTTTAGGTACTCAAAAGCCGAATGCATACTGATGAACAAAACCTGCCAAAACTGTACTATTGTCTTTTTTGGTTGTCAAGCCAAATGTGTTTTAAAAAACACATAATTTAAAAAAAAAAAAATACAAATAATTATTATTTGAAAAGGCAGATAACTGATTAATTGGCTGATAGTTTTGAATATATATATATATATATATATATATATATATATATATATATATATATACACTCACCTAAAGGATTATTAGGAACACCATACTAATACTGTGTTTGACCCCCTTTCGCCTTCAGAACTGCCTTAATTCTACGTGGCATTGATTCAACAAGGTGCTGAAAGAATTCTTTAGAAATGTTGGCCCATATTGATAGGATAGCATCTTGCAGTTGATGGAGATTTGTGGGATGCACATCCAGGGCATGAAGCTCCCGTTCCACCACATCCCAAAGATGCTCTATTGGGTTCTATTGGGTTGAGATCTGGTGACTGTGGGGGCCATTTTAGTACAGTGTCATGTTCAAGAAACCAATTTGAAATGATTCGAGCTTTGTGACATGGTGCATTATCCTGCTGGAAGTAGCCATCAGAGGATGGGTACATGGTGACCATAAAGGGATGGACATGGTCAGAAACAATGCTCAGGTAGGCCGTGGCATATAAACGATGCCCAACTGGCACTAAGGGGCCTAAATTGTGCCAAGAAAACATCCCCCACACCATTACACCACCACCACCAGCCTGCACAGTGGTAACAAGGCATGATGGATCCATGTTCTCATTCTGTTTACGCCAAATTCTGACTCTACCATCTGAATGTCTCAACAGAAATCGAGACTCATCAGACCAGGCAACATTTTTCCAGTCTTCAACTGTCCAATTTTGGTGAGCTCTTGCAAATTGTAGCCTCTTTTTCCTATTTGTAGTGGAGATGAGTGGTACCCGGTGGGGTCTTCTGCTGTTGTAGCCCATCCGCCTCAAGGTTGTGCGTGTTGTGGCTTCACAAATGCTTTGCTGCATACCTCGGTTGTAACGAGTGGTTATTTCAGTCAAAGTTGCTCTTCTATCAGCTTGAATCAGTCGGCCCATTCTCCTCTGACCTCTAGCATCAACAAGGCATTTTCGTCCACAGGACTGCCGCATACTGGATGTTTTTCCCTTTTCACACCATTCTTTGTAAACCCTAGAAATGGTTGTGCGTGAAAATCCCAGTAACTGAGCAGATTGTGAAATACTCAGACCGGCCCGTCTGGCACCAACAACCATGCCACGCTCAAAATTGCTTAAATCACCTTTCTTTCCCATTCTGACATTCAGTTTGGAGTTCAGGAGATTGTCTTGACCACACCCCTAAATGCATTGAAGCAACTACCGTGTGATTGGTTGGTTAGATAATTGCATTAATGAGAAATTGAACAGGTGTTCCTAATAATCCTTTAGGTGAGTGTATATATATATTAGGGCTGTCAATTGCGTTATAAGAGGACTTTTAATTAAAACAAACCTGAAAGTCAGTAGAGACTCTTATTTTGAAGTTTGGAGACACATGCTTACCTGCCAAATTTCCATGTAGTCACAGTTTTCTTTGCAGGCGGTTGCTTCAATTTAGAAGACTTGATTTTCTAATCAAAACTAGGTAACAGTGATTGTTTTTATTTCACCTAGAGGCCGCTGTTATACTGTAGAACCAATCCATTCTAACGGTAGAATCCATTTAGTTTCTCACTTGAACATCACTTGGCCTTCTCATACACTTGATACTTAAAGAGGTCTTTCCGTTACCCTGAATTGTATGGATTTTTTACCCTTCAGTGAAAAACCTTCCAGTTTTGCCTGTGCTTTCCCATTGCACTGCATCTATTCCTCCAGCTCTATGCAAAAGCAGCGATTGTTGATCTTAATGTGAATGTCTGATGAAGATCACTGCTCCTCTTCCTCAGGCACTATAAGAAACGCTGTCAGGGCCACATGAGGAAGCACGTGGGTGATCTGAGTTTGCAGGCGGGCATGTTATAGGACGCTCTCGTCCATTATCACATGGCTGTGGAGCTGCTGCGATCCGTCAATGACTTCCTCTGGCTAGGTGGTAAGACAGTAATTGTTTGACTAAATAAAGAGATAGTGGAACAAGCAAGTACAACCCCCCCATTGTTTAAACCATGATCAATGGAAACTAATGCTTCACGCAGCAACTCCCCAATGTTCAAGCCAAATCTACACCCATCTGTCATCTTTTATTCACGTTTTCTTTCTTCTATGGGACACTAAAGAAGATGTTAGCACAATGTTAGCCTCGGTCACCATTGAGTTTCATGGTTTGGAGGATAATAAGATGTATTGTAATGCTTACAGAGGCTAACATTTGAACAGAAAGTTGTACTGGTTTTATGAGGGTGAGTAAATGATGACAGACTTTTCATTTTTGGGTGAACTATCCCTTTAAGACCATCTTTGTTTTTACTTTCACCTTCACATATTTATCTTTCATTATTTTCCAAAGATCTGCTGTTCTCGCATATAATGTACAGTCTTGAATAAAAAAAGGAAATGGTTTTTGTTTTATTCCTCAGCTGCTCTGGAGGGTTTGTGCTCTGCATCTGTCATCTTCCATTACCCAGGAGGCACAGCAGGGAAGAGTGGAGCTCGCAAACCCGGAATCTCATCCGCTGCGGACGCCAGAAAGAGAGACAGACCTGGTGAGTGTGATTACACGTCTATAGAGTCCCTTATTTTTTCAACTGTTTCTCAAAATGAATTAGATCTTTAGTCCATTAAGTCAGAGTTTGGATTATTTGGTTGGTGTAAAAGCTGTTTTCAGTTCTCGTATGAACACTATACACCATACAAGCCCTTCCCTTCGGGAAGAGTTCTCAGTCCTCGATAGATACGTTCTTCATGATGGTGGACTTTGATCTGTTCCAGGTCAGGGGCTCGATGGCGGAGGAGTGAGGAAATGAGGATGCAAAATTTAGGCTGGAGTCACTCAGCACACCCTGGATTCGAACTCGCAACTCCAAGTGTGGTAGTCAGCGTCAACACTCGCTGAGATACCCAGACCCACATTGTTTTGCGATCTCTTTAATGAATGAATCTACGTTGGTTTGACATGGTAAAACCAGCAGTTCTTTGAAATTGCACTTCGTTCAGAAATCTTTTGCCAAAGCACTGTTTTTGTCATAGATGATTAAAAAATTACAGACACTGGAATACTGCCCTTATATCCCTTTTCTTTAAAGACATGAAATCGGCATTTGCAATGCATTTAGCTGGTATTAATGGTTAATATTCATATTTGTTCAACCACGCAGTGAAAGAAAAGTTGTTTCAGAGGTTGAGAAGGTTTTTACATGTTGATGAATGATGAAAACAAACATTTGTACACCGATGAATCGTGCACAACACTATTTATTAAGAAAGTGAATGCCTTTAGGGCCAATTCAATTTCAATTTGTCTTTAAATATCTTGAGTGTATGATTATGTTTCAGCCATCTGGAAAAATCTGAACCCTTATAACTGTCACGTCTTTCATTGTAGAGTGTTACTGTGTTAAGGCCGATGCGCCAGCACGTTTTACAATAGCATGCAGAGTACAGAATTTCCTTCCTATCTTTTCCCTTCCTTCGATCCTTTGTTCCTTGTTTCCTTTGCTTTTTTCATTCCCTTCTTTCTTCCTTCTTATCTTTCCCTCCAATCTTTTTTCCTTCCTTCTGTTCTTTGTTGCTTCCTTCTTTACCTTTCATCTCCCTTCCTATCCTTTTTCCTTACTTCCTTAATTTCCTTTTTTGCTTTTTCCTTCCTTCCTTCCTTCCTTCCTTCCTTCCTTCCTTCCGTCCTTCCTTCCTTCCTTCTTTCCTTTACTCCTTACTTTCCTTTTTCATTCTTTCCTTCCTTTACTCCTTCCTTTCCTTTCCTTACTTCCTTACTTTCCTTTTTTGCTTTTTCCTTCCTTCCTTCCTTCCTTTACTCCTTTCTTTCCTTTTTCATTCTTTCCTTCCTTTACTCCTTACTTTCCTTTCCTTACTTCCTTGCTTTCCTTTTTTCCTTCCTTTGTTCCTTCCATCCTTTACACTTTACTTGCTTTCCTTTTTCATTCCTATCTTTTTCCTTCCTTTGTTCCTTCCTATCCTTTTTCAATACTTCCTTACTTTCCTTTTTTGCTTTTTCCTTCCATCCTTCCTTCCTTCTTTCCTTTACTCCTTACTTTCCTTTTTCATTCTTTCCTTCCTTTACTCCTTCCTTTCCTTTCCTTTCCTTACTTCCTTACTTTCCTTTTTTGCTTTTTCCTTCCTTCCTTCCTTCCTTTACTCCTTTCTTTCCTTTTTCATTCTTTCCTTCCTTTACTCCTTACTTTCCTTTCCTTACTTCCTTGCTTTCCTTTTTTCCTTCCTTTGTTCCTTCCATCCTTTACACTTTACTTGCTTTCCTTTTTCATTCCTATCTTTTTCCTTCCTTTGTTCCTTCCTATCCTTTTTCAATACTTCCTTACTTTCCTTTTTTGCTTTTTCCTTCCATCCTTCCTTCCTTCTTTCCTTTACTCTTTACTTTCCTTTTTCATTCTTTCCTTCCTTTACTCCTTCCTTTCCTTTCCTTACTTCCTTACTTTCCTTTTTTGCTTTTTCCTTCCTTCCTTCCTTCCTTTACTCCTTTCTTTCCTTTTTCATTCTTTCCTTCCTTTACTCCTTACTTTCCTTTCCTTACTTCCTTGCTTTCCTTTTTTCCTTCCTTTGTTCCTTCCATCCTTTACACTTTACTTGCTTTCCTTTTTCATTCCTATCTTTTTCCTTCCTTCGTTCCTTCCTATCCTTTTTCAATACTTCCTTACTTTCCTTTTTTGCTTTTTCCTTCCATCCTTCCTTCCTTCTTTCCTTTACTCCTTACTTTCCTTTTTCATTCTTTCCTTTCTTTACTCCTTACTTTGTTCCTTCCATCTTTTACTCTTTACTTTCCTTTTTCATTCCTATCTTTTTCCTTCCTTTGTTCCTTCCTTTACTTTTTCCTTTTTCCTTCCTATGTTTTTCGATTCCATTCTTCCTTCTATCCATTTGCCTCCCTTCCTTGTACACTACCTCCCTCCTTTCCTTTCCCCCTCCTTTCTATCTTCATATCTCATTTCCTTCCTATCTTTCCCCTTTCTTTTTTCCTGCCTTCCTATGTTTTTTCCTTCCCCCTTCCTTTACTTTTTCCTTCCTTTCTTCCATCCTTCTTTTGTTCTTTCCTTTATTTTCCCTTCCTATCTTTTTCTCTTCTTTTCTTCCACCCACCCACCCATCCCTTCCTTTTTGCCTTTCTTCCTCCTTCCCTCTCTCCCTTCCTTTCCTTTTCCCCTCTTTCATTTTTGTTTTTCCCTTTTCCCTTCCTTTCATTTTCCCTTCCTTCCATTCAGTGTTCCTTCATTCCAATTTTTTCATTCCTTCTTATTCTTTTCCTTTGCGTATCCTGCATTTCTTTCTTCCTTCCATCCTTCCCTTTTTGCCTTCCTATCTTTTCTCTTTCTTTTTTCATCCTATATTTTCCCTTTTTCGCTTCTTTCCTATCTCTTAACTTTCATCCTCCCTTACCTTTTTTCTTTCTTCCTTTTCTATCTTCCTTCCTTCTTTCCTTCCTTCCTAAATAGCCTCAATTAATCATTGCCAGTTTCTCTCTCCTCTTCCTGCTTCCTGTCCAGGTGCTCTGACGACCAATGGGATCAGTGCAGACACATGTACTGAGATTGGACGAGCCAAAAACTGCCTGAGTTGAGAAATACAAGGAGGCCATCTCATACTATGGCAAGGTAGCTAAGGCACATTCATAATGTTCCAGAATTCACTCTAAGCCCCAGAGATGGTCTATAATCAAGAAGGAAATATCTTTTTGTTGGGTGTATTATAAATCACTCTTCCTGGCATTTGTGTTATGTATGAGTCAAAGCATTTGACTCCAAAATTGTGAATGGAGCTGCTCATACAGTCTCTTTGTCTCATTGATTTCAAGGGCTCATATCTGCCACATCAGCTGTTCTGCTAGTAGCCACCAGGGGTCACTATGTCCTCATAAATTTATAGATTTGAACAGTGCAGAGCTTGCCACTGTCCAGTGCTGAGCTTTGATTTTCAAATCTGATGACATATCAAGGATAAATGGACATTTCTGTACAAGAGAGATGGATATGTGAAGTCCTTTCTCTGACCCTCAGATATTTTATTTCTTTATATTTTAGAGGTGTACCCCAATATTTGCAAGTATATGCAAATCAACTGAATCAACCTTAAATACACTTAGCAGCATGATCGAAATGTCTATTACTTTTGTTTACATTTACATTTCAGTGCCTTTTTAACCTTAGCGGTATTTAAAGTGCTTTACACTGCGTCACATTCACACTCACATTCATACACCAATGACGTCCATGCAAGGCACTAGCCTGCCATTGGGAGCAACTTGGGCTTCAGTGTCTAGCCCAAGGACATGTCGGCATGTGGAGTCGTGTGGGACGGGAATCGAACCCTGTGATTAGTGGCCGACCCGCTCAGCCGCCCCGTGTTTAAAGTACAGTGTTCTACCAGCCGATCTATGGGAACCATTAATTGAAAACTACAGGAACCAACATTTAGTTTTTTTTGGATTGTACCTTGAACTTTGAACTATCCATTTATATATAGATAAAATGATATTGTTTATATCATGCTTGTTTGGTTAACAATGTAGAGATATTGGTAGATGTTGCCCTTTGATGTGGATATAACAGTAACAATAGTAACATTTCGTATAAAGGTTAAGGTGAGTGTTTGAGTTGGGATCAGGATGCATGTTTTTATCTGTACTGGACTGAAGACATGCCTTTAAATAAAGTACTTGTATGATCCTACAAGCCATACAAGGCACACACACACAGAAACATCATGTGAATTCTCATTAGCTCGTTTTCTGCATTAATTGGTCAGAAAATATGGTGATAACTTCATTAAAGCCACAAGTATAGACAAACACAATGTGCTTAAACTAACAACACTAACAATTATAATCTTTCTTGTTTTCATTGAATACATCCCATTAAACATACACAGTGTGGTAGAAAAATTAAGTGAACCCTAAGGTCTTGGGTTAAGGTCTGGGCTCTCACTGGGCTACTCCAAAAGGTGGATTTTCTTTTTTTGAAGCCATTACTTCGATGTTTATTTATTTATTACTTCGATGTTTTTTTATTACTTCATTGTCCTGCTGCATCACTCATCTTCTACTGAGCTTCAGCTGGTGCACAGACACACTGACATTATCCTTTAGGAAATCTTGATAAACATGGGAATTAACTTTTCCCTCTGATGACAAGCAGTCCAGGCCCCGAAGCAGCAAGGCAGCCCCAAATTATGATGCTCTCTCCACCGTACTTCACCACTGGGATGATGTTTTCATGGGTGTATGTGATGACATTTTTATGGCATACGTAATGCTGCATGTTATTCCCAAACAATTCAACCTTAGTATAGTCAGTGTGCACAAAATGCATGGGAAAGCAGTGGCTTCCTTCATGGTGTCCTGCAATGAACACCATGCATGTTTAATGTTTTCAATGGAAAGCAGTGGCTTACTTCATGGTGTCCTGCCATGAACACCATGCATGTTTAATGTTTTCGTTGGAAAGCAGTGGCTTCCTTCATGGTGTCCTGCCATGAACACCATGCATGTTTAATGTTTTCATTGAAAAGCAGTGGCTTCCTTCATGGTGTCCTGCCATGAACACCATGCATGTTTAATGTTTTCGTTGGAAAGCAGTGGCTTCCTTCATGGTGTCCTGCCATGAACACCATGCATGTTTAATGTTTTCGTTGGAAAGCAGTGACTTCCTTCATGGTGTCCTGCCATGAACACCATGCATGTTAAATGTTTTCGTTGGAAAGCAGTGGCTTCCTTCATGGTGTCCTGCCATGAACACCATGCATGTTTAATGTTTTCGTTGGAAAGCAGTGGCTTACTTCATGGTGTCCTGCCATGAACACCATGCATGTTTAATGTTTTCCTTGAAAAGCAGTGGCTTCCTTCATGGTGTCCTGCCATGAACACCATGCATGTTTAATGTTTTCGTTGGAAAGCAGTGGCTTCCTTCATGGTGTCCTGCCATGAACACCATGCATGTTTAATGTTTTCGTTGGAAAGCAGTGACTTCCTTCATGGTGTCCTGCCATGAACACCATGCATGTTAAATGTTTTCGTTGGAAAGCAGTGGCTTCCTTCATGGTGTCCTGCCATGAACACCATGCATGTTTAATGTTTTCGTTGGAAAGCAGTGGCTTCCTTCATGGTGTCCTGCAATGAACACCATGCATGTTTAATGTTTTCATTGGAAAGCAGTGGCTTCCTTCATGGTGTCCTGCCATGAACACCATGCATGTTTAATGTTTTCATTGGAAAGCAGTGGCTTCCTTCATGGTGTCCTGCAATGAACACCATGCATGTTTAATGTTTTCATTGGAAAGCAGTGGCTTCCTTCATGGTGTCCTGCCATGAACACCATGCATGTTTAATGATTTCCATATAGCACACTCATGAACTGAGATGTTAACCAGTTCCAATGATTCTTTCAAGTCTTTAGCTGTCACTTTTTTAGAGTTTATTTTTTACCTCACTGAGCATTCTGCAGTGTGCCCTTTGAGTCCTCTTGGCTGGACGGCCACTTCTAGGGAGGAGTAGCCACAGTACTAAATTGTCTCCATTTATTGACAGTTTGTTTGAATCATGTTTTTAATATGTACAAGAACAATACAATAATTTGTGCGTATTAGTTAAAACGGATTGTGTTTGTTCTTTATTGTTACTTAGGTAAATATCTAACTAGATTTTAAAATAAATGTATTCATAAATGCATGTAATTCCAAAGGGTTCACATACTATTCTTGCCACTGTACTTTATATAAAGTTGTATAAACTTTTTATATAACCTAAAATGTCTTTTTGTCCTTCTCTCAGTATAAGAGTGCTGGAGTGATTGAGCCGGAAGCCTGCATTAAGGCTATCAGAGTTTTAGCAATTCAGAAGCGAGCCATGGAGGCATCAGAATTCCTGCAGAATGCTGTTTACATCAACCTGGGCCTGGTGAGCGCTTCCTTCCTTCAAACACTCAAACGTGCTTAATGGTTTAGCTTTGCACTAGTAAAGTTGTCATTTGGCAGATGCAAAGCAATATCAAATATACTTATTGCAGGGACAATTCCTCTAGAGGGAATTGCTTAACCTTAACATTAAGTGCTATGATCAAGGGAAAACTGATGATAGTTAATTGGTCATCCCTTGCATGATTTTAACCTATTATCTTTAGGTTTCTTAACAGCTTGGAAAGCCCATGTAGAACGCCTGAATTGCAATAATTTTCATTTACAAAGGTCTACACATCCCCTGGCTTGAAAGCCATTGATGGTTTCAGCAGACAATAAGAACGTACAGATTTTTCAACATATGTTTACCTGTGATCAGCTCTCAGAAGAGGAGAAGATCCAGCACTACAGTGTTCTATTGGAGCTCTTCGAGCTCATCGGCTTCCACCGTAAATCAGCGTTCTTCAAGCATGTTGCTGCCATGCAGTGTGTCGCCCCCAACATCCCTGAGCCAGGCTGGAAGGCCCGTTACAAACTACAGCTGGAGACACTGCCGGGATACAGCCACTCTCTTGACCCTAAAGACTTCAGCAATGGTAACACACTTATGGAATACTAGCACTTAGTTAGTCCCGGTTAGCCAATCTTGTGACTATCAGAATAATGTCTGGCCCACATTGCAGCATTCTTTCAGCCTAAAAAGGGGCTATTTTAAAATTTAGACGCAATTAAAGACAAACAATGAACGAACAAGTAGTGAATGTGCAAGTTTGGAAGTGAAATACACCTTGAATACAGTGATGTGCATGCAAATTTCTCAAGGTTTTTGAACCTTGATAATGACATCATTTCCCTCTCTTTGTTGTTTACTCTTAATTAAGTTAATGCCTTTTGTTTTTTATTAATGCATGCTATTAAGGTGCTTTATTGTCTTCTTGTCCTCTCAAACTGTTGTACAGTTGTTTATTTCAGTGCTGTCTTTTGCAAGACAATGATGGCGGAATATGAATGATTTGAATTGATCGTATTTCTTTAAATAACTCTGACTCTTCAATTGGATTTGGTTTATTTGCAATCTAACGAGGTGATGTAGATGTAACCTTGTCCTCTTTGTATGCTTAGAGGAAAGTGTTGTGCTCTTCTCGGGGTGATATATATTCTATCAGCTCTTTGTGTTGGAAAACAATGCAGAGAATAAAAATCTGACCCTGAACGGAGATGTCAGAGTCCGAGTTGCATCGCTTAAGGGTCCTTAACCATATTCTGTTTTCATATGAAAGGCTCTCAACCTTCTGCCCGATTCTCTCTCTCTCTCTCTCTCTCTCTCTCTCTCTCTCACACACACACACACACACACACACACACACACACATACACACGTTGTGATTCCATGTTCTATGGGGACTTTCCATAGACATAATGGTTTTTATACTGTACAAACTTTATATTCTATCCCCTAACTCTAACACAACCCCTAAACCTAACCCTCCCAGAAGACTTTCTGCATTTTTACATTTTCAAAAAACATAATTTAGCATGTTTTCCTCATGGGGGCTAACAAATTGTCCCCACAACATCAGCTCAGTGGTAAAGATGGTGGTGGCTGTGGGGATCGAACCAGCAACCTTCTGATTACCAGTTATGTGCTTTAGCCCACTACGCCACCACCATTCCAAGCAGTTGAGTTGAGCATGGATGCTGCGGTGGATGGCGTGAAGCCTCCACACACGCAATGTCTCCGTGTCTCCGCAATATGCTCGAAAAGCCACGTGATGGCTGACGGTCTCAGACGTGGAGGCAGTTGAGATTCGTCCTCCACCTCCCGGATTGAGGCGAGTCACTACGCTACCACGAGGACTTAAAAGCACATTGGAAAATTAAAAATCACAGAACATGTTCTTGTGCAAAAAAAAAAAGCTAGATGCAGCCCAACAAATAGAACAGAACAGAGGTGCCTTGAGACACGTTTTTAATAGTTCTTTTTGACTTGACACGGCATCTAAACAACGTGATGCTCCTGTGCAAGACGATGAAAAAACAGTGAGACGCGGCACTACGGTCAAAAACCTGCATCTAGCTGATCTTTACAAAGAAATTAAGTTTAAAATGAGCGCCTATGGAGTGGACAGCCCCTTAAGAATCCCATAGCAACACCCTGACAACCACCTACAACACCCAAGCATTATGGTGGCAAGTTTTGCATGGGAAAGCACCACTTTTTCATCAAAAAATGCCCTAATCTAGTTTAATGTCCTAATCCCTTCCCACATGGCCTTGATTACATTGTATTGTTTTATTTAATTGAAATATTATTAAGTGTGTAATTGCACACTAAGTGTGTGTAAGACTTTGTACATAAAATAATAAATTCTCTCATCATTTACTCACCCTCATGTCATCCCAGATGCATATGAATTTCCTTCTGCTGCTGAGCACAAACTTAGAAAAGATTTTCAGCTCTGTAGGTCCTTACAATGCAAGTGAATGGGTACCAAAATTTTGAAGGTCCAAAAAGGACATAAATGCAGTGTAAAAGTAATCCATATGACTCCAGTGGTTGAATTCATATCTTCATTATCCTCCCTGCCCAGTAGATGGCAATAAGCATGAAGAATGTGAAGTGCAAAAAACTAAAGAAGAAGAATGTGAAAATGAATGTGGGGATTGGTTGTAACAAATTGGTTGTAATAAATTGGTTTAAACAAAAAGTTGATCTGTTTCTCATCCACACCTATCATATACTTCTGAAGACATGGATTTAACCACTGGAGCCTTATAGATAAATCTTTGTTTGAGTTCAGCAGAAGAAAGAAAGTCATGCACATCTGGGATAGCATGAGGGTGAGTAATTATGAGAGAATTTACATTTTTGAGTGAGCTTTAATTTTAGATTGGATGATTTTATCTTAAAACAAGATTAAAGAAGGTTGTCTAAATATTGACTCGGCTTTCCCGTGCTCAGTCAAAATGATTCACACTAAAGTAGAATATTGATTTCTGAAAATATCGTAAATATTTCTGTGTTTACTTCAAACAAAGCATTGCATTTCGGTCAGAAGTGACCGCTCTAGCAGACTGGGTTGTGTGCCAGCTGAAGCTGTGGGTGACTCTGGGCTTACTGAAGCTTTAACGGAAAGAGTGAAGAGGACTTAGGTCAATAGAGACACCCGAGACTGCCGAGAGAGAAGAGAAAATAGGTTTTTAATTGGCCTGGGAGCTTGCTTGCTCAACTCTCAATTACACTGAGAGAATGGAGTAGGAGAGAGAGAAAATATATCATCAACCGCTGATTGATTGGGTTTAGCCCGACCATTGTGTGCAGGGATCCAGAGAGTCAGTTAACACACAGATCCCGAACGCAGAACCACAGCAGACCCTTGAGTACTGTAAGCCAGTTCCCAGACACTCTAAACAGCCTGTTTGCAACAGCCATTTTGACATTGATATTTTGAATGGTCTCTTGTTGTAGAGGGAATGAATTGGCTGTCTTAATAATTGGCAGCTAAATGGACAGCAGGTGTTTGTAAATAGTCCAATGTTTTATGTTGTGGTGTTTGTGTTAAAGATTGTTCATCCAAAAATGAGAATTTTATCATCATTTACTCACCTCTATGTTATTCCAGACTCGTATGACTTTCTTTGTTGGAACACAAATTTGGCACAACGTTGACCTTGCTCTTGTCCATGAAATGAAATCATTGAACAGGGGCCGTCAAGCTCCAAAAAGGAAAAACAATTACAGAAAAAGTAGTCCATAGGACTTGTGCGCTATATTCCAATTCTTCTGAACTTAAACGCTAAACAAATTGACCACAAATTTAAGACGTTATTTGCTAAACATGTCAAATCTCAATATAGCTTTTTTTTAAATTTTATTTTAAACTTATTTTGCATCACAAGACATGTGAGAAATGATGTTGTTTGATATCATTGACCATGTTTGAACATACACAAACACAAAGGAAATTTGAGAGATTTGGTGGAGGGGAAGATTTTAATAAAAAACTTATACTTGCATTTCAGTCTGTTGCTCACACAAAGCTATCATACTGTATGTATTGTACTTCACTAATGATGGGAAAGTACATACTTTTAGGAATGCGATAAGACAGTTTTGGGAAATACTACGACGTCATGAAATTTCGTCTTGATTCCACAGACCCCTTTGTCGCATACTGTTTGAGTTTGCATTTATGCGCCAAGTCCAAAGTATGTCGGTGTGCCAGTATGTCCGTACACAGTAAGTGTGACATGAGGACGGTCCACATCTTTGCTCATCATCGGCGCATGCTGCATTTAAGAGTATCACATAGCAGTTGTAGTGAGCATGTGTCGAACTAGGGATGGGACGATGTATCGCATTTCGATATAAAAACCAAAGAATTTACGAATCATATCATAACACGATATTTCAAAATTTCCAACAATGTGAGCATAAATTAAATGGTAAATGGTCTGCACTTATATAGCACTTTTTTTAACCTTAGAGGTTACCAAAGCGCTTTACACTGTGTCCCAATCACCCATTCACACTCGCATTCACATTCATACACCAATGATGGCAGAGCTGCCATGCAAGGTGCTAGCCTGCCATTGGGAGCAACTTGGGGTTCAGTGTCTTGCCCAAGGACACTTCGGCATGTGGAGTCAAGTGGGCCGGGAATCGAACCGCCATCCCTGCGATTGGCAGCCGATCCACCTGAGCCACAGCCGCCCCAATGACCTGTCAAACATCATAATCTCTCTTTCGCTTTATTTTTATCCTACTGTGGGATAAAAATAAATCCCATAAGTTTATACACTGTTTACAGGGTTCACAGAAGGTCCTTAAAGTGCTTGAATTTAGCTTTTAGAATTTTAAGTACTGGATTACCTGTAAAATTGCCTTGTTTTGATGAAAAGTGCTTGATTGTTTCCTCCGTGTAATGTGTGTCCATCAAAGATGAGGCGACTCCATTTTCATTGCTGCGTCTTAATATCCTTTCTGTTCTTTACAGTCACAGTACAATATTCTTCTAAAAATGTTCATTCATGTGTTCAGCAGAAGAAATAAAGTCATACACATCTGGCATGGCATGAGGGTGAGTAAACGATGGGAGCATTTTCATTTTTGGGTGAACTGTCCCTTTAACGGGACAAACGACACCCCATCACCACCACCGCAGAGCATCCTGGCTGTTTGTGAAAGGATATGATAATACAAGTAATATAATACTACTAAAATATGACTGTGTTTATTTTGAATACAGTAAGAGACATGGAACTTGATCTAAATCAGCTATTTGCTATGCATATTGAATTATTAAAATAATATGCATGTCCAATGGCAGTTTTCATTTTTATATGCCACATTTCTACAGCCTTAGAATTGTGTTAAATGTAAGGCTGTATATTAATCATCTTGTTTCATGTTTGACTAAATTGTACAGGCCTGTTAACATTAACAAACATTTTTACATTACATTATGTAATGCTCAATAGATAAATATAAAATGCAGCGCTGCTCATATCCACCATTAAAAGCTGCTGCTCTGGACAACCTGGAATCCTGGTTGCCTGCTGTTTGACATTACAGTAATTTAATCTATGCTGGAGATATGGGAGCAGTGATGAGTCACAATCGTCTTTCAGGTGACCGTCTGCCAGCACTGTTCAGTTTTCATGCCCATCTTCTGGATCAGCGATAGTACGGCATCACGATTCAAGTGGAGGCGTGTCCTCCATCACAGTGTGTGTGTATGCTGACAGTGTGTCTCAGGTTGATAGTTCAGCAGCCGTTATCTCCCTTATAATGCTTATGTGCCTTATACACGCCACCAATAACCCCTTACACGCACAGAGAGAGGGATAGATAGTGTGAATAGTTCAACCAGTGTTTCCTGGTTTGCTCTACGTGCTTGCGGATGGTTGCCTCCTGTTTTTGTATATAAAAGCATCCGACACGAGAAACGCTGCCATTTGTAGTTTCTCTTTGCAGACACACTTTCTCCCCATAATGCTTAGCATGGATTTACATGAATTGAGTGTAAGGTGAGTGTAAAATTGACAGATGAAAGTGAAATGGTGTGAGTGGCAGAACTGCGTGAAGTGATAAATCCACACAATCATTCCAGAACGACACCCACATTCTTCAAGAGCAGCACGGATCAGCGTCACCTCTCTCTCCTACTCGTTCTTTTCTCTAATTCTTTCTCTCCTTTGACAGCTTTGCTAGTAGCCTGATGGATGAGTTTTGTAACTCAGCCGTTGAATGATGTAATTTAGTATTGTAAAACTGATGACGCCTCGGACCGTTTTGAGCACCGAAAGATGCTGTTGTACAAACAAAGCAAGACTGAGTTTGGCCTTTCTGTCACTTTATATTTTCTCCCTTAAAGTGGATATGGTCAAGAAATTATAATTTTTTTGAAGTAGAGTTTGATTTCTGATCCAGACGTACTTTAACATTCACAACACAATTTGAATTAAGCTCGAAAAATGGCTTGTTGAGAAAACGTCTGGGATGTTGATTATGATTGTCATGATTTTGCATAATATATCCTGACGTATGTGGGGCAGAGGAGTCTTGTATCGCTCTGAGATTTATTTTGAGATGATGACCTGCTGACTACAGATTATCACTATATAAATAATTAAATGGGCATAAAATTATTATTTGTTGAGTTGAAATTATGCTAGTACGTGCAAAGAAAATGTATCCAGAAACAGCTGAATTCAACCTCCTGTTGGTGTTTATATTGTGAAAATGACCATCTGACGGCTCATTATAACGCTCTTTCTTTCTTTCTTTCTTGCTTGTTTGCTTTCTTTCTATAATTTTAGTGATTTTGGAATGCCCAATTCCCAATGCTCTCTAAGTCCTCGTGGTGGCAGAGTGACTCGCCTCAATCCAGGTGGTGGAGGACGATTCTCAGTTGCCTCCGCTTCTGAAACCGTCAATTTGCGCATCTTATCACGTAGCTTGTTGAGCGCGTTACCACGGAGACATAGTGCATGCAGAAGCATCACACTATACTCTGCGGCATCCACGCACAACTCGCCACGCCCCAATGAGAGCGAGAACCACATTATGGCGACCACGAGGAGGTTACCCCATGTAACTCTACCCTCCCTAGCAACCGGGCCAATTTGGTTGCTTAGGAGACCTGGCTGGAGTCACTCAGCATGCCCTGGATTCAAACTCGTGACTCCATGTGTGGTAGTCAGCGCCTTTTCACGATGAGCTACCCAGACCCCCATTATAGCGCTTTTAACACAAGTACTTTCCAAATAAATAGAAATTAAAAAATGATTTGAGTTGAAACTACGCTGTTATGTGAAAAGAGACAACAGAATCTCCAGTAACAGTTGAACTCAACCTCCAGTTGGAGTTTATTTTGCAAAAATTACAGTCTGACTGCTCGTTATCCCGCTTATTACATGACTACTTGACATATAGTTCATTGAATGGACATTAAATAATGATCTGAGTGGAAATTACGCTATTACGTGAAAAGAAAGAGACCATAGATTCTCCCGAAACAGTTGAATTCAATCTCCTGTTGGTGTTTATTTAGCACAAATTCCAGTCTAACTGCTCATTTACCTGCTTATTACATGACTACTTGCCAAATACATGAATAAATGGACTTGAAATATTAATTTGAGTTGAAATTATTTTATTAGCTTACTTTATTAGCTTAGAGTCATATGGGAAGTAGGAAGAAAGATGGATGACAGGTAAAATATCACTATATCCTGATTGATGGACCAATCAGAATGGAGTATTCCAGAGACCCATTCAATAAACCCTCTTTAACTTTATATGTAGTTGTTTTAATCGGACACAAAGGAGGAAGGTAAACTAATATGTAATAGAGCATCCTCAGCAGCTGCATCACTGCCTGGTTTGGGACTTGCACCATTTCGGACCACAAAGCCCTGCAGAGGATAGTGAGGACAGCTGAGAAGATCATCGGGGTCTCTCTTCCCTCCATCAAAGACATTTACAAAAACTGTATATGGTTGAAACGACAATAAAAACCACTTGACTTGACCATAGTATACTGTAAATATCTACTGCATATATATATATATATATATATATATATATATGCATATATATATATATGGTATAGCATATTATGTACCGGGTGACGCATTTCTACCATTGCACTGAATTTATACTCATACAACACAGCCCTTTGCAACACTGCTAACATTTTTTTTGTTAAATTAGTAGTGTTGCATCTCGTAGTTAGTTACTCTCCAACATTGTTTTAGTGTAAGTGTACTTTTATGTATACGTGTGTTTATTGTGTCTCTGAAAAGAGAATGATGTTCTTTTTTTTGTTGTTCAGCCTTGGTTCACATCACAGCGTCCAGAGTTGTGTGTTGTAATCCTGTCTGCCTACACACACACACACTAAGACATACACAGACACATACACACACACACACACACACACACATGCACGCACACATACACTCAGTGGGGCCTCCAGCTCTTGGGTATTGAGCTCTGCCAAGCTTATCATTTCCAAGCAGACAGAACAAATCCAGAGTCCCCTCGGCTGAGCTCTGGGATTGGTCGAACTGTTTTCAACACCGTGTCAAAGTAACAATGGCTCCCTGTGTTCTGATAAAACCCATTTCTGCTCCCGTCGCTCCTCTGAGAGCTAACGGAACCACTCTTATTCAGGCGAATGTGTCATGTGATCTGTTTTGGGTATTTTCAGGAATAAATCTGGTCATATGGAGTTTGAATGAGACTGGGGAAGGTTCAGATGAACATAGCTGTCTAACGAACAAGCACAAAATAATCTTCAGTTTAGAGAATATGTTCACCCAATAATGAAAATTCTGTTATTTACTCACCCTCATGTTGGTCCAAACAAGTATGACTTACTTTCTTCCGTGGAACACAAAGGGGCAGATTCACTAAACGCGCCATTTTGCATGTGGTGTTTCAGTGCAAATACCTGCATTTTATTCACTAGCCACCTGCAATCACGTTTAGCGGACACAATCAGTGCTGAAATTGCGCTGCGTCTTCAATATTTAAACAAAGTCACTGTCATTCCTTTATGTGTAAACATGCATCCTTTCCAAGTAAATTAGGCTCATTAAAGATTGCACTTCATTCACAAAACTCAGCACAATTTGCCCTGCTCAGTTTACATCGCGATATTAGCGGCAAATGAAAGTAGGCCGGAAAATTAATTTTATTTGCAACATTTTCAAGCGATCATTTCAGCAGTAATTAATCAAATGATGTTTAAGAGTGTTATAACCTGCCAAATATGCAGATGCATCATGCGTGTTTTCAAGCCGTTGCCTGATCTGCGTAATTCTTTAGGTGAATCGGGCGCTAAAAGAGCGCAGTTAGCCACTTTTAGCATGCACAATTTATTCTTGGTGATTCTGCCCCAAAATCTTTTTTGTTTTTAATCTTCAAGCATCTTAATGCAAGTTAATTGTGTCTGTCAAGCTTCATAATGCAGCACAATGAATAAAATTTTACGTAGGTGTTTTGAGACATTTTTAAAAGTTGACATTATTTTTAACCTGAAATGGCATCTAAAAAAAATGTGAGATGTTGTAAAACAGCGAGAGACAGCACAAAGGTCAATGACATCCCTGTTGTGCATGTTTACAGAGAAAAACAATTGGAAAAACATGCAGACGGATGCAAAAACTTTAGTTAAATAACAAATGGAGGTGCTACTAAAAAACACCATAAAACCACAGTAAAACTAGTTGATAGACATCATTTACAGGTGCGCCATCTTTTTTATTTCTAACATTTTCTCAATTTTCTCAATTTAACATGCCCAATTGCCATCTAAGTCTTCATGGTGGCATAGTCGCCTCAATCCGTGTGGCGGACGACAAATCTCAGTTGCCTCCGTGTCTGAGTCCGTCAGTCTGCGCAATTTATCACGTGGCTTGTTGAGCGGGTTACCGCGGAGAAATAGCACGTGCAGAGGTTTCACGCCATCCACCGCGGCATCCACGCACAACTCGCCACACACCCCACTGAGAGCGAATCGCATTATAGCAATCATGAGGAGGTTACCCCGTGTGACTCTACCCTCCCTAGCAACCGGGCCAATTTAGTTGCTTAGGAGCACCCGGCCCCGCTTTCCGCCCTGTCACATAAAGATTTGTTCTTTTGTGTTACTCGAAAGAAAGAAACACTTTGCACTAATACATTTAAATGCATAGTTTACCCCAAAATGAACATTTCGTCATTAATTACTCACCCTCATGTGGTTCAACACATATGACTTTCTTTCTTATGCAGGATACAAAAGGAGATGTATTAACGAATGGCACATATTATGGCGTGTACAGTGTTTTAGCGCATGGGCGCCATGTAAACAAGTAATGTAAACAAGACTAATAAAACATTTTCTACTGCACATTTATTACATTAATTCATCATCGAGTGGTTAAAACAGCATCTTTTTCAGACCTCATGTGAATTCTACTCATAGAATGAGGCATAAAGTCATTGATAACACATTTTAATGTCACATCCGTAAAGGTTTTACTGAGCGTCCGAATAAGGACTTCTCCGGAAGTACACTCACCTAAAGGATTATTAGGAACACCTGTTCAATTTCTCATTAATGCAATTATCTAATCAACCAATCACATGGCAGTTGCTTCAATGCATTTAGGGGTGTGGTTCTGGTCAAGACAATCTCCTGAACTCCAAACTGAATGTCAGAATGGGAAAGAAAGGTGATTTAAGCAATTTTGAGTGTGGCATGGTTGTTGGTGCCAGACGGGCCGGTCTGAGTATTTCACAATCTGCTCAGTTACTGGGATTTTCACGCACAACCATTTCTTGGGTTTACAAAGAATGGTGTGAAAAGGGAAAAACATCCAGTATGCGGCAGTCCTGTGGGCGAAAATGCCTTGTTGATGCTAGAGGTCAGAGGAGAATGGGCCGACTGATTCAAGCTGATAGAAGAGCAACTTTGACTGAAATAACCACTCGTTACAACCGAGGTATGCAGCAAAGCATTTGTGAAGCCACAACACGCACAACCTTGAGGCGGATGGGCTACAACAGCAGAAGACCCCACCGGGTACCACTCATCTCCACTACAAATAGGAAAAAGAGGCTACAATTTGCAAGAGCTCACCAAAATTGGACAGTTGAAGACTGGAAAAATGTTGCCTGGTCTGATGAGTCTCGATTTCTGTTGAGACATTCAGATGGTAGAGTCAGAATTTGGCGTAAACAGAATGAGAACATGGATCCATCATGCCTTGTTACCACTGTGCAGGCTGGTGGTGGTGGTGTAATGGTGTGGGGGATGTTTTCTTGGCACACTTTAGGCCCCTTAGTGCCAATTGGGCATCGTTTAAATGCCACGGCCTACCTGAGCATTGTTTCTGACCATGTCCATCCCTTTATGGTCACCATGTACCCATCCTCTGATGGCTACTTCCAGCAGGATAATGCACCATGTCACAAAGCTCGAATCATTTCAAATTGGTTTCTTGAACATGACAATGAGTTCACTGTACTAAAATGGCCCCCACAGTCACCAGATCTCAACCCAATAGAGCATCTTTGGGATGTGGTGGAACGGGAGCTTCGTGCCCTGGATGTGCATCCCACAAATCTCCATCAACTGCAAGATGCTATCCTATCAATATGGGCCAACATTTCTAAAGAATGCTTTCAGCACCTTGTTGAATCAATGCCACGTAGAATTAAGGCAGTTCTGAAGGCGAAAGGGGGTCAAACACAGTATTAGTATGGTGTTCCTAATAATCCTTTAGGTGAGTGTATATCGAGGCTTTTTAGCTTAAAAAGTATTATTAAAGCTGTACATGCGGTTTATGCATCATAGTCCAAGTCTTCATACGAATTGCACGTTCATGAGTGAAACTTGTTCACGAACGCTTTCATGTTCTCTCGAGATCTTGAGTTAGCGAGTTAACATGCATGTGAGTTAACATATATTTTTGTGGCCCACATAAGAAAGTCATGCTAGTTTGAGGGTGAGCAAACGAAAGCATAACTTTCATTTTTAGGTGAACTGTCCCTTTAAATGCGATGAAAAGGTTCACACAAGTTCTGCTGGCTTCACAACAGGTGTGTACGTACCAAAAATGTTTTGACCCTTGATCTAATGTTGACTCGCCCTTTAAATAAGAAAACTCTTGCACCGTTATTAGTGAATGAGACTCGCTGTGTGGGCCAGCCAATCAAAAGCCTTGCAGAGAAGCCCCTTTCTGTTCATTCACATTACAGTCAGTTACCCACTGTTCAACTTATCGATCTTTGATTGAAGAGCGCTGCTCAGCCTACCTGAATTTAAATAGCCATGCATTTGAGAGGTAAAGGGATCATTAGCGACAGTTCCTGTTGATTCAGTTCATTTTAACACTGACATTCACTCTCTGTGCACAGAGAGAACAGACAGTACTCACATCTGAATCCATCCTGTTATACGCTGCTGTATAATGACCAATTATTACCTGTTAGCAGGGGTTGTTAGAAACGCCCTCAGAACAAAGACACTTGTGCTGACTGATTTAAAAACATCTACTTGACATTGATCAGCGTTTAAAGTCAATCTTGAGCTCTAGTGGGGATAACAGCGGAAAAAGAAATGCTTTTATGAGTTTTTATAGGGATTGTGTGAGACGACGCCTTGAACAGACCTGACAGACTGACATTAGAAGAAAAGGCAAGAACGAGATTATTATTTAAGGCAGGGCTTTGTTGAAACTCAACTCTCATAAGACACATTAATGACACCGTACGCATGTTAAAATCTGTAAAATGTAAAAAGCAAAGTTTTCAGCTAATTAGCATTTTGTCAAGTTTTCTTTGCCAAACTAGCGTGTCAGCAGGAGCTGTCTGCATGGAGCAGTGTGAAAGAAGCTATTTTAGGTATGTGTTCAACTGCTATTTTTGAAGAGATTCGGGAAGACGAATCAAGAGTGCCAAATAAAGAGCTTCATTTAGAGAGCTGCCACGGAACGGAGGAACATACTTGTGAAATTATCACCAAATAAAAGGTGTAAATTGCAACACAGAGATTCATTTTCGGCTCAGCTCTGATGTCAGTGGTGTTAATGTAGTTTTATTTAGGAGTTAGTAGCACATTTTGTGAACAGATATGTCCAAACCACCTATTGAGACTTTACTTACGAAACTCTGTGGGTTTGGATTCTCTAGAGACACTCACTCTTAAAGGGACAGTTCACCCAAAAAGTGAAAATTCTCTCATTTACTCACCCTCATGCCATCCCAGATGTGTATGAATTTATTCTGCTGAACTCAAACAATGTAGGTCCATACAATGCAAGTGAATGTTGGCCAGAACTTTGAAGGTCCAAAAAGCACATAAAGGCAGCAAAAAAGTAATCCATAAGACTCCAGTGGTTAAATCTATGTCTTCAGAAGCGATATGATTAGTGTGGGCGAGAAACATAAAAATGTAAGTCCTTTTTTTACTATAAATCTCCAGTTTCACTTTTAAATTCTTCTTTTGTTTTTGGCGATTCGCATTCTTTGTGCATATTGCCACCTACTGGGCAGGAAGGGTATTTTTTTTTTTTCAAACACTTAGCTTGAAGTCATTAAAACTCATTTTTTTAACCACACCACAGATTTCATATTAGCTAACTATAGTTTTGGCAAGTCATTTAGGACATCTACTTTCTGTATGACACGTAATATTTCCAATAGTTGTTTACAGACCGATTTATTCACTTTTAATTGACTATATCTCAATTCCAGTGGGTTAGAAGTTTACATATACTTAGATAACTGTGCCTTAAAGCAGCTTGGAAAATGCCAGACAATTATGTCAAGCCTTTAGACAATTAGCCAGTTAGCTTCTGATAGGAGGTGTGCTGAATTTGAGGTGTACCCGTGGATGTATTTTGCTTGACATCATGGGAAAATAAAAAGAAATGAGCCGAGACCTCAGAAAACAATTGTGGACCCCCACAAGTCTGGTTAATCCTTGGGAGCAATTTCCAAATGCCTGAAGGTACCATGTTCCTTTTTTAACAAAACATCATGTCTTATTTATTTCTTTTGATGCTGTGGTGAAAAATGACCTGGACATGTTCTTGACAGATTTTGTGAGATTCACCGACAGTCTAAGAAAATGTTTGTTTGTGTGAAAGAATTATAGTGTAGTCCCGTCTATGTATTGAATAAAACACTTAGCCTGGTTGGTCTCTGTGCTTATTTCACTCTTATACAGCTTTAAATAAACACTTTCTCGACCTTTACAGCAATGCTAACACACACACACTCACACACACACGCAACACACTCTGCAAATCACTCTCATGGCAAAAATATGAACGCACTCACACATGCACCTCTCTAAACAACCTCTCTCTCGCTTTTAAACTCTAGCTAAAAGCACGCTTGTTCCTGAAATATTAAGAGCAGCGAGAGAGAGAGAGAGAGAGAGAGAGAGAGAGAGAGAGAGAGAGAGAGAGAGAGTAGTGGCAAGCGTGACTATTACGATTGCTCATTACTATTGTTCACATCCCTAACCCTTCATATTAAATTTTTAAGCAATGCCCTTTCAACTACTCCGAACACAATAGAGCAGGGGTTCTCAAACTTAAGTCAGCCCCCCATTAAACTGGATAACTTTGAAGCCCATCTCTCAAGGCAGCTTACCTGATGTGATGTCCGCCAGAGACGTCACCCTCAACGAACTGATTTTCAAATGATGCCTCGCTTAAAGCCTGATTTATACTTCGGAAGAAGCCAAACAGTTTTCTCTTGGGCGAACAAACGCACCCTCGGTGAACGAAGCTGCCGTCTATACTTACACATCAGGTAAGCCGTCTCAAGAGATGGGCTTTAAAGTTACCCATTTTAATGACAGTTACCGAGGTAACAACTCCTCAGCTGGCACGCCCGATTGTATAGGAAAAAGTGTCATGTCCAAACCACATCCATGAATGGTTTTAGCCAATCATCAGCGCTCATCGACCAGCCGAGTTCTCTTGGGTCAATAATTTCAAAGGTGTACGCGAACAGGAGAAATCTCACCACACGAACACTTTGGCAGAACAAACATCACTGCACTTCGTCATCATTTGTAGGCGAACCAAGCGAAGCCTGTTCAATAAGTAAGTATAAAATAGCCTTAAGTATAAACGCCAGCTTCGTTCGCCAAGGGAGCGTTTGTTCGCCCAAGAGAAGAAAGTTTGGCTTCTTCCAAATTATAAACCAGGCTTAAAGCAATGCCCTTGCAACCACCCAAGTCACCTGAGAAATCACAGAGAAACGCCCTTGCAACCACCCTAGGAACCACATAATCACACTCTTGCAACCACCCAAATGTTGTTTTACATTGTTAATTTGGGTGCTTTTCTTTGGTCAAAATAACCTCCCATTTTTATACTAATTACAGTTTTTTCCTTCATATATTCGTCATTTGGGCGGCATGGTGGCGCAGCGGTTAGCACTGTCGCCTCACAGCAAGAAGGTCGTGGGTTCAAACCCCGGTTGCCCTGGCCTTTCTGTGTGGAGTTTGCATGTTCTCCCCGTGTCTGCGTGGGTTCTCTCCGGGTGCTCCGGCTTCCTCCCACCATCCAAAGACATGCAGGATAGGTTAATTGGTGTCTCCAAAAATTGCCCTAGGTGTGGATGTGAGTGTGAGTGTGTGTCTGTCTATGTGTGGCCCTGCGATGAACTGGCGACCTGTCCAGGGTGTACCCCGCCTTTCGCCCAATGTTAGCTGGGATAGGCTCCAGCCCCCCGCGACCCTGTACACAGGATAAGCGGTTGACGATGGATGGATGGATATTCGTCATTTTTTTTTTCCTCCAACGTTCTGTCTTCTGAAATCTTTCCTTCAAGGGTCGAAAACTTTCATTTGAAAATTGACACAAAATTTCTCTAAAGTTAGTGACCCTCACGTCTTTGCTTTTAAGTGTGCAAATATGTGCAAAGTCGGTAGTTATACCTTGATCAGAAGGTGTGTAATTACGTTGAGCAGTCATTTTGAACATTTTTCCTTCACTGGCTTTTTCCTATGCATTCCAAAATGTTGAGCTTTTCCGTAGAAACAACCCCTCCCTACCGCATCCAGAAAAGGTGGATGGCATTATGTGGACGTTAGTGATGGACCGTAGTAACGCCTCAATCTATTCTTCCTCGCTGCACTGCAGAAAACAGCAATTTTCTGAGTCACTTGTCAGTTTACTGCATCTCTCCAGCTCCGGTGGCTCTCAATTTAGGGGGCACTTTTTTTTAATCCTCACATTCTACCTCTCCGATTAAGTACTGTGCAGATGTTTTTGCCATTTTAGTTCCTTGCCTGCAATCGCTAATTTCATTGCAGTTGACTTCAGTGCCCCTCCCTGCCTCGCTGATAAATGATTCATAATTTATATGACAGTCATCTGTGCTTATATGCCGTCAGCAGCCCTCGCATCAACCCAAACGGAGAAGTTAATCTCTTCTGACAGCTCCAGGCATTTTCCTCGCTCAGTCATGTTTTTGGATTTTCTTTTGTCGAGTCGATTAAATTTTCGCATTATGCAACACATTCACTCGCTCTCTTTACCCACAATAGTCTTTCTCTCTACCGTGTCCCATCAAAAATACCTGTAGCGAAATGTTTTGGGTGGAAGAAAATTGGTGATTCTTTTGAAAGTGAAATCAGAGAACTTCAGTCAGAAGATATATTTGCTGCGGTTTGCTTTGATCACTGAGATGTTGTGTTGCGTGTTGTTTAGTCAGTAACAGTCAGGGGCGAATTCACTTAAAAGCTGCGCCACTTTTATGCACGCAAAAACCTGCGTCTTATTCACTAACCAACTGCAATGTTGTTTATGCCAGCTCAGTTAGCACTGAATTATCGTCTTGTCTTGTGTATTTAAATTAAGTCGTTGTCTTTCCATTCCAACATGTCTCCTTTCTACGTAAATTAGGCTCATTATAGATTGTGATTTATTCACAAAACTCTGCTATTTCCTCTGCGCAATAAACATCACCCTGTATTAGTCTGAGGAAAGCAGGTGGTAAAATACATTTGTGTTTTTTCAAAAGAAATCTTCTTGAATGATCATGGCAGCAGTAATTAACCCTCCTATGGTATTGAAAAATGACACCTCCCTTTGGTATTCACAGTCATTTTTGACCAGAAGGGTCAGATTAAGATAAAGATTCAACGTTATTGTCATTGTGCAGAATACAGGTACAGGGCCAATGAAATGCATTTTTTTTGCATATCCCAACTAAGCTGGGGTCAGAGCGCAGGGTCAGCCATGAAACAGCACCCCTGGAGCAGATAGGATCAAGGGCCTTGCTCAAGGGCCCAACAGTGGTATCTTGACAGTGCTGGGGCTTGAACCCCTGACCTTTCGTAACCCAGAGCCTTAACCACTGAGCCACCACTGGCCCCTAGATGCCAACAATGACCAAAAGATGGCTGTAGAGCTTCACTTGTTAATGCCCTGTGTATGTGTTCTACATTGTGAATGATTTGTTTTTTTGACATATGTAAAAAAAACGCTCTGTGTTATAGTCTCACCAGTTAATTTTTGTGTGTGAGTGTGTGTGTGTGTGTGTGTGTGTCTGTTGCCTAAGTGTGTATGTTTTTCACTGAGGACGTTTTAGAGTCTCACCCAGTAATTTCTAAATAATTCCCATTTATTTTCAACGGTCGGTCAATTTTGACCACGAATACCAAAGTTTTTTTTTTATTTACGACCACTTTGACTTTTTTCGTATGTTCAGATGGTTATTGGATGAAAAGTCTTGTACTGCTCAGATAAAGGAAACCATTTTTATTAAATTAGGAAAATTTATTCAGATAAAAAATGACCGAATACCATAGGAGGTTTAATCAAATAATCATCATCATCATCATCATCATCATCAAATGATGGAGAAGAGTGTTATAACCTTCAATATATCAGGTTCAGAGCGGAAGATCGAAAATTGCGCCATGAAAATTGTGTCCAGCACAGATTTAGTACGTTTACATTTATGCATTTGGCAGACGCTTTTATCCAAAGCGACTTACAGAGCCCTTATTACAGGGACAATCCCCCCGGAGCAACCTGGAGTTAAATTCCTTGCTCAAGGACACAATTGTGGTGGCTGTGGGGATTGAACCAGCAACCTTCTGATTACCAGTTATGTGCACAACGCCACCACCAGTGAAAAGGGTTGTGAATGCTGTTTCATGAAAAGTCTTAAAGGTGCACTCCTTTAAAAAAAAAATGTGTTTATGTTGCGCAAACACCTAGTGGCATAGATGCAAGTCAAGTCATTCTTATTTGTATAGCGCCTTTCACAACACACGTCGTTTCAAAGCAGCTTTGCAAACTTAAAAAACAAAGTTTTCAGTTAATGGCGCCATTGTAAAAAAAACTGAAATGCGCAAGTGAATGTGTTCAGCTATGAAGTGAGTCCTCATCTCATGTAAGTGTACATCATTTTAAACACTTTCCAAAAATACTATTCTATTAATACTTTTTTAGTTTCTGTTTAAACGTTTAGCAATTAGCAAAAACATTACTGAGTGCACTTTTAAAGGTTACTTATACTAAGTGTATTGAACAGGCCTTCACATAGCAGTGATAAGCAACGATGTATTTGGCATGCAAGGAAGACTTGGTAAACAATAAACAGTTCGTTCACCCAATTAATTTATTTCAAATACAAATGCCAAATCAAAAACCTTGAATAAATTACATGTCAGTTCCTTTCGTTGGAATACGTTTTTGATTTATGCAAAGAACTGAGAAATGAAGTATTGTGAAAACGTTGGAGGAGAGCACATTTTAATACCATTTTAAAAACTCTGCTCAACTCTGCATTCGTTTTATAGACATGATTAATGTGTGCTCCGCTGTATCATTTGATTTTTCATTTCACAGACAATGAGGCAAAATAAAGCCTGAGCCAAACAGTCCATTAACAAATATATCTCTCCTGTTGACTAGTTATTACAAGATGAAGAGACACATTAATGCAACAGCATTAGTTCACCCTAAAATGAAAATTCACGTTGTCTCAGACCCATATGACTTTCTTTCTTTTGAGGAAACATAATAGGAAGATTTAGGCAGAAAGTCAGACTTTCAATGCATGGTAAAACGATGCTATGTAAGTGAATGGTGACTGAGGCTAACATTCCGCATAACATCTCCTTTTGTGTTCCACGGAATTAAGGAAATCATACAGGTTTGGAACTACATGAGGGTGAATAAATGATGACAGAAATGTAATTTGATTGAGCTATCCAACACATCAAGTGCTGTAGACTGATCACCCCTCATGAGCATCATTTATAAAGTGATATATTCACACAGAGACTTTCTCTCAATCATGTTGACACTACAGAGTCCATTAGTAAGAATATGAATGGCTACGATGGCGACTGGCCTTCTGTTTCTAATCTAATGGGCTTTCATGTTTTCATTCCTCTTCAGTATCATCTCTTCAAACGAGAAGAAAGACCGAGATAAATCTTTGCTTTCTGTGTTTCGGTGTTTTGATAAAGGAAAAAATATTTCAAACACTTCATATCATGTTTGCTAACTTGAGTCAATTTCATGGGTGAATAAAATGAAGTACATTTTTCGTAACTTTTTGAAGCTGATGTTTTTCCAGCATGCTTGAATAATTAATGGCATGTTTATTTAAACCGTTTGTATGGTTGAAAATGTGAAATGTGTGTACATCAGATTCGTAAAAGTAAAAGTCATTGCATTAACTGAAATGTTTAATTAAATTTGCTCTGCCACTTTAACCAAAATTACGTCATGTAGATAAGTAGACGTTTGGCCATTCTTTTGGGGGAGATTTTCCTCCCCTTTTCTTCCCAATTTGGAATGCCCAATTCCTAATGCGCTCTAAGTCCTTGTGGTGGCATAGTGGCTCAACTCAATCTGGGTGGCGGAGGACAAATCTCATTTTCCTCCACATCTGAGACCGTCAATCTGGGCATTTTGAATAAAATAAATAAAATAAATTGATCAATTGTCACACATTATACATACATTTCTGCATATTATTTTTCACATATCCCAACTAAGCTGGGGTCAGAGTGCAGGGTCAGCTATGATACGGCGCCCCTGGAGCAGATAGGGTCAAGGGTCTTGCTCAAGGGTCACACAGTGGTGTCTTGGCAGTGTTGGGGCTTGAACCCCCAACCTTCTGGTCAGTAACCCAGAGCCTTAAAAGCTGAGCCACCACTGCCCTAGGTCATTACCATGCGTTACCATGGAGACATGTGTGGAGGTTTCACACTATTCTCCGTAACATCCACATACAACTCAACACGCGCCCCACCGAGAGCGAGAACCACATTATAGCGACCACGAGGAGGTTACACCAATGTGACTACCCACCCTAGCAACTGGGCCAATTGGTTGCTTAAGAAGCCTGTCTGGAGTCACTCAGCACGCTTTGTATTCGAACTCACGACTCCAGGTGTGGCAGTCAGCATCTCTACTTTCTGAGCTACCCAGGCCCCTCAATTTTGGCCAGTATTGATAAATTGTGCATCTGCGTTCGTCTTGTCTCTAATGTGTAGTGTGCCACCGATCCTTTCCGAGCATTAGGATCATTGGTTTTATCGGAAAGGCTGTGAGGTGTAAATTGATGGCCGGGTGATGCCGTAAACATTTTTATAGACAGCGCAGTAAGTCAGTACGATGCTCACCTGTGGAAAGAGAGCTTAAAATAGACCCGATCGTTAGCCATGCACGTCTCCCCTCATGATGTACTGATGCTGACATTATTTGCCTTGTTAAATTTATATCTCACTGTGGGCTAGAGGCCTGTGAGTGAGGATTGTGGGTAATTTCTCCCTCGGGGCTCTCGGCTCAATTTAGGTACATTGATCTAATGATTTATGTGCTGTTGGGTGGGGGTGGGGGTGTGGGGTGGAGAAATGCTTGGTAACACGTTTCTTTTGACTACTGCATATTTACCCCTCCCGTTATGTTCATATTTTTAAAACCAATCTTAAACTTGAATTTGGTAAAATGCATTAGGATTCTCCTCAACATTAAATAAACGAATAAAAACTACATTTTTACGATACTTGTTTATATTTATGCAATGCCAGGGTGTTTTGGGTTATTAATATAATAATAATCACTCCAATACACATATACAAAGGGCAGCTGTGGCTCAGGTGGTAGAGCGGGTTGGCTGATAATCGCAGGGTTGGCGGTTTGCTTCCCAGCCCACACGACTCCACATGCCGAAGTGTCCTTGGGCAAGACACTGAACTGCAAGTTGCTCCCAATGGCAGGCTAGTGCCTTGCATGGCAGCTCTGCCACCATTGGTGTATGAATGTGTGTGTGAATGGGTGAATGAGACACAGTGTAAAGCGCTTTGGTAACTGCTAAGTTTAAAAAAAGGTGCTATATAAGTGTAGACCATTTACCATTTTCTCCTTTCCCTCTTCACACAGAGAAAAAATAAGTGACCCAGAGTTTAGAGAACTACACGTCAATGTGTCCGGGTGGAATGGAGGTGATTAACCTTCCTGACGGACTCGCACTTCCTCCTGTTCCGTTCACCAAGCTGCCTATCATCAGGTGAGAGATCTCACGACCCACGTTGTTTAAATGAGGCAGCATAATATCCTTCTGTAGCCACAAAAGTCCACTTATAATGTAATGGCAAGGTTGATTGCGCCAAAACCAATCCAAAATCGTATTTACCGCCATTCTTTAAAGCTTTTTAGCCAGTAAACTGTTAGAAAACTAAAAAAATCGAATAAAAACAATGCAGATTTTATTTCATTTATACCTCCCATATTAAGCATTTTAATGGGAAGCCAAAAACCTTCTTCTTTTATCCTTTCATCTCCCCCATGGAAGTTACTGGTCTTCATTGTGCGTTGAACAGAAAGGCCTATAAACATGTTTAACAGATACATTTCATAATCCCACCATTGAGGAAAGCTTAATATATTCACTTGATTAAAGTCTCTCTTTCTCCCAGTGCTTTTCTCTGAAGGGTCTGTATGTAAGAATTTGAAACTTTTGCTTAATTTATTCTTAAAGGGATATTTAATTGTAGAAGTTTAGACGAGTTGTGTTTCTCCTGACATCTATCTCCCTGTCCGCATGTCGTTAGCATGCAATATCTCACTCGCTCACGCGCTGTCTTCTGCCAGATTTTACACAGAGGCGTAATTTAGGCATTTTTTTTAAGTTCCGTGAAGAAATAATAACACTGTCTCACAAGAGAGATTGTTGTCTTATAAGAAAGACTAAATGTCAATGCTGAACCCCTACAATTTTTGTTCAGAGATTTTGTTGCTTTGGCAACAGTTTAAGCTCTAAAGCCGAATTGTTTCTAACTGCAGTTCTGAGAGTTCTCTCATTCTGGTTTAGCTGGAGTTTTTTTTACCCTTATGTTTCATTTCTGCTTAAACTTTTGATTAAAAAAGGGTCTTTGAGCTTTGAAAAGGTGCCTTACAGATAAAGTATATATAATAGCAATTGTAATTATTGCTATTATTGATGTACGTGTGATGTACTACGTATGAGTACCCGGATGATGTACTTTTTGAACTGAAAAACTAAGTGTGGATTGTTGGACGTACAACAGTCACAGATTTTCCTATACGTGGGGACAGGGGAGGGGCTTAATGTGCTAAAGGTAGTGACAACACATCAACTGGAAAATGTAGTGCAAACATTATGTTAGTGGCTGGTCACAACAAAAGCATTTTTGTGTCCATCTGTGCTCTTTTTTCATTATTATTCGACATAAACGCTAGATGGCCTCTTTGACCATTTTATCACATCCAGCTGTTTTTTCAGCATCTCGCACAGGCGCGCCACATTTTTTGGATGCCGTACAAAAGATGAAAAGAATTTCAGGTAAAAAAGTCTGAAGGTCTCGAGACACCTTTGTTTTATGCGTTGAAATAAGATATTTTGTCTTGTTTTCAGAGAAATTAACAATGTTTAGTAAGTTTACTTGGCTTATAATAATAAAAACAAACTATTTCCCAATGTGATTAGAAAAAATCCCTTGATTTTAAAGGAAAAACTATTTTTTTACTTGTTTTAATCATAAACCAACCACATTTTTAAAAAAAAAAGATTTAATAATTCTTATTTTTTTTTGTTTTTTTTTTAAGGATTTTTAGATATGTTGACTTGAAAATAACACACAAAAGAAATACACAAAATAAGGTTTGCTTTCTCAGTGTTCCTGAAGGCACAGTATTGTTGTATTGAGACATCATATCTGAATTAGATACAGAAAGGATATAAACAGAACTGAAGAGTCACAAAAGCTGGTCAAATATTAAACGCAGCTAAGGCTGTCATGATTATGAAATTTAACCTACGATTCATTTTCAAAAAAATATATTTGTCAAATTATTATTATTATTTTTTTAAATTATTGTCTGTTTTAGGGCATAAAACAGGTATATATTTTTTTTTAAAGGTATATTAGTGCTTCATTCACCTCAGGTCATTTATTCAGATTTAACTGGGAAGCATATAATAAAATAGGGGCATATAATTTACTTTTAGGCTATAAAAACTTGAATGAATGACATAAAATTACATGAAAATATTTAATTACATTTACACTGTTGTTTTTGTAACCTAGCCAACCTCAATAGCTATTATATTATATTATATTATATTATATTATATTATATTATATTATAGTGGCACGGTGGAGGGCGGGACCGGCGCGTGATTACGCACGCCCGGTCCCGTATTAGACTAATTAAGCCGTCAAGAGGGATAAAGGCCACTCGCGGACGGCGATCGAGAGAGAGAGCTCAATTACGGACGTCCGTTATCTTATGTGTTTGTCTTTTGAGTTTTACATTAAACCTTTAGTTTATATGTCAAGCCGGTTTCTCGCCTCTTCCTTGCCAGTGTCCTTGAACGATCTCTCTCTCACGAACATCGTCCGCGACCATCGTTCGGCGACCATCGTTCGGCCTTTAACCCTCTTGGTGGCTTGATTAGCCTAATACGGGACCGGGCGTGCGTAATCACGCCCCGGTCCCGCCCTCCACCGTGCCACATTTATATTATATTTAAGCAAGAGTGTGATATGCCCCTACATCAGCACTGCTGTGATTAGGCTGTAGGTAATCAGTGCTAATTTAAGGCTATAAAGCATGATTGCGAGTGTGATATTACTTATATACAACAGTTCAATGAACAAGTACATTTTTTAAAATGAGGAAAAATTCGTATGGTCATAAAAATGCATTTGTGCATGGAAATACTTTCTTATGCAGCTGATCAGAACCTGCCGTTGCTGGTTCAAACCAAATGATGCATCCAAGCCTCCGTTAGTAATTCAAAAAAGTTCACTTCAGAAATAGTATCACGGCTTGTGCTGTTTCTAAAAAGCTATTGGATAAACAAGGATGGATGTGTGTGTGTGTGTGTGTGTGTGTGTGTGTGTGTGCGTGTGCATGTGAGAGAGTGAGATCACCTGTTGCCACACCCAATCAGAGATGCTGTCAGCTTTCTGAAGATCAGCTTTCTCAGTGGAAAAACAGCAGTCAGGGGTATTTCTCCCTATTTCGCGGTAGCCGGTGCACACAAGTTGATCACTATAGAAACCGTGATGTCCTCCGCCAATTTAAACAGCACCCATTGTGAAATTAATCAGTCTGTTGTGTCTCTCAGCTGTGATGAGCCATAATGCTGAAGTTGTTTGTTTAAAGCCGTTTAAAGCTATTTCCTAGCTTTAGTAGTGTATTAGTAATACGAGCGATCAAGAAGAGCTGTTGTATGTAAACAGTTGATGTGGATTCACTTCACGTCATCTAACTGGCTCATATTACACACAAAAATGATCTTTTACCACCACCTGCTGGCTAACAAATGTAATGTCAAAAAAAATAAGACTATCAGCAGCTCTTAACAGATCTGCACTACTCTTACACTTTAGTTTAGAACGACACGAACACAAGCGGAGTGATACACACACAGTGAAGCGTCTGAGTGCTGGTGGTATCAGACTATCAGTGATGATGGAATGTCTCTCGTCCAATCAGATTCGAGGACCGGAACTAACTGTTGTATATTATATTATATTATGCAGTAGTAAAATATATATGTCCTAAAATATTCACTTTCACAACATGTTATTTTAAGGCTCTTCAATTAAACCCACAACTCCTTATTTCGCATGAAGAAAGATCCTTGATGATCTGTGTTTCTGCATTCTATAATCTCCACTGAAATGGAGTAAACGAGTGTTTCCTCTGTGTCACTGTGTGTTATTAATACTGCATGTATGAACCCCAATGACCAAGAACATTTGACTTTACACAAACATTAGATGAAAGTGAATCCCGGAGCGTTTTGTGTTCTCTATTAAAATCCTTGTTTTAAATTTTCGTGGGTGTTTGACGTGAACATCCACAGACATAAATTCCCATTTGGGCAGTAGAATGTGATTGGAATTTGACATGCACAATAATTGCGGTTATCTCAAATAACTGAGGTTCGATCAAATAACCACGATCAGATGATTATTAAATAATCGCGACAGGTCTACACTCAATTTAGAAATCCAGAAATATATTTAAAATGCACAGAAACTTATGTTAGTATGTTTCCGGAAACTTTTTTTGTTTTGTGAATCACATATATTATTGAATCAACCTAAATATATAATAAAGAAACCTATAATAGGCAGAGGATTGTGTCGAATTTTAAAAGATGGCTGTTCGAATTCTGTGGAACTCTGCTGAGATTATTGCATAAGTTTGGGCTATCACGAATGCAGGGCTTATTGATGATTTCATTTTTTTATATATACAGGTTGCTGTGACAACTTGTCACTCACAATCAGTAAACAAACTCCAGTCCCTGTGGCTGTGCCTTAGGGCTAACTCTTTGTTTTCTTTGTCATTGATCTTTCTAGATCCGTATCTCTGCTTAACCTGCCGGTGAGTCTGCGTCCTCATAAGGTTAAAGGACTTCTGGGACAGGTGGTGTCCAGTCTATTCATCTACTCTCCAATCACAATGCACAGCACAGGAGATTGGTACATCAACGAAGGGATAGTTCATCCCAAAAATGCAAATATGTCATCATTTTCTCATCCTTATGTGGTTCCAAACCATATGACTTTCTGTTCTCGTGGAACTCAAAATGAGATGTTTCCATGGACGGTAGAAAGCCGTACAGGTTTGGATGCATTTGTACATTTGTTGAATTCGTGGACTGTATCTAATGATCTACTTGAGCATAACTTTTTTTAAATTCTATTGTTTTGTTGCAAATTTTTTGGGGTGTATTTTGGGATCTTCGGGCCCTGAGGAACTGGCAGGAATCTTATGAAGACAGATGGCCGTTCACAGTGAGGCTGCCCCGACTTTTCAAACAAATCATGTTGTATAAGTGTCAGATGGCTGTTTCCAGCCTGTCTTATTTCGTTCTGCCAAAACCCACCAACGTCTGCTGCGTACGCCCAGTTTTTTTTGTTTCTTTGTTAGTTTTTTTTTTTATCTGCTCTCCCTTGAACACTTTGGTACTCCCAATGGTCCTGATTTCGCTCTCGATTACGTGTGTGGTTAGTCAACCACTTTTGTCACGGATTGTGATTTGTCACAGGTGGGCGGGTGCATCGACACTGGTGGACACTTTCGTGAAGATTTGCATCTTTCTGTTGTTGAGCCGAGGTTTAGAGTTGCCTCGTTTTCCAGGCGTTTACACAAGCACCGGGACCTCAAGCAGAGAAAGAGAGTGTTCCCAATTTAACTACAATTCAAAACAGATGCATTCTGGTATTTTGCATAATTACAGTGGCATCCAAACGTACTCTTAAGGTTTTAAGATCTTTAAAATGTCTGAATGTCTTTTGCATTAAATGACAAAATATTAAACAAAGTGATATCTTCCAACAAACAATGCAAAAGCTTTTCTCGAGCTAACTGCACGTTTTTTTACTCACGGGTGTCCCAACAGAGTAACCATGGGTGTATTTCATCACATTAAATATGGACATGTTTCAATAACATTTTAAACCAAGTGAATGGGGACAATTTGTTTAACATTAAGATACTCACTGTTTCAAAAATATAGTCACAAAACATAAAGGATATATGTGTAAACATGATTTTAATTTGATAAAATTGTTTGCTAACCTTTTGTGTGTATAGATACAAGCAAATCTATGTGTAGATAGAGAACACACTTCATCACCATGAAGATGTAATGCCAACAAACCCTAAAATGACTGAATGATTTAAACAACTTTACTGCTCAAATAATACATGAGTTTTAAAAGAAGAATGTAATACTTTTTTTTATAAAATAAGTTGTAAAAGTACTTTTATAAAATTAGATGTTTCACATTTCTTTGTTTCAACCCTTCAAAAATTGGCTCCCATTAACTTCAGTTGTAAGTGCCTCACTGTAACCTCGATTTTTTTATAAATAAAAGGAAGGACGAGCCTAAATATTTTTTTTGTGCTAATCAACATTCTGACGCAAATGCTGTTGAGTTTAACTTGTATTGAACCCGGAATATTCCTTCAACTTGTATTGAACCCGGAATATTCCTTCAACTTGTATTGAACCCGGAATATTCCTTTAACTTGTATTGAACCCGGAATATTCCTTCAACTTGTACTGAACCCGGAATATTCCTTCAATTTGTATTGAACCCGGAATATTCCTTCAACTTGTACTGAACCCGGAATATTCCCTCAATTTGTATTGAACCCGGAATATTGCTTCAACTTGTACTGAACCCGGAATATTCCTTCAATTTGTATTGAACCCGGAATATTGCTTCAACTTGTACTGAACCCGGAATATTCCTTCAACTTGTACTGAACCCGAAATACTCTAAGATAAATGTTTTTAGTGCTGCGGTAAATTATATTAGGGAGATGAAGGTGAAATGGGTTTAAAAAATGATACTTGCATGGCATATTTGCAACCAGAACTTCTTAGCCTTTGAACCAACATTTACAAGTACAAGTCCAGATGATTTAATCAGACACCTGGGTTGTGATGTGGAGAGGAGCTACAGGGGAGAATCATCATCATTCATGCCCCACATTCTCCTGACATGACAGAAGCTGTAATTTAAAGGAGAAAAGATCTTTGAATAAGTAAATTTGAGTACTACAATTAATTCATGCGCAAAATGTAATGTAGTTTCTTTAACTTGGGGCATGTCCCAGGGGATGATTTTTATTAAAAGAATAGATTTAAACTTTTTTCTTTTTGTTATATGAAGGTCACATTAAAACCTTTCACCAAGCCTTCATCATTCATCAGTGGTGGCCCAAAATATTGACACCCTTGGTAAATATGAGCAAGAAGGCTGTGAAAAATATGTCTTTATTTTTATCCTTTTGATCTTTCATTCAAAATATTCACAAAAATATATCCTCTAATGATATCAAACAATTGCAAATATAATATATGTGTGTCACAATTATTGGCACCCCTAGAAATGAAAATATATCTGAAGTATATTCCCATTTATATTTGACATTTTTTAGCACACCTGGGACATGGAACAGGAAATTGTTCAGTCATGACTTCCTGTTTCAGAGGCGTTTAAATATGAGGTAACACACAGGCCAAATTCCCTTAGTCATCCATCACAATGGGTAAGACCAAAGAATAAAGTGATGATGTGCTGCAAAATGTTGTTGAGCTTCACAAAATAGGAAATGCCGTTTCCGTTGTTTAACGTTGTTGGACTGTTTTTATGCTAGAGGTTCTGGACATCTTGTTCGGATACATGGCATCATGGACTCTATCATATACCAACAAAGAAAGAATCTAAACCTGACTGCCTCTGGCAGAAAGCTTGAAATGGGTCCTGTTGGATCTACCAGCATGACAATAATCAAAACAAAATGGTTTACTGACTAAAAAGTCAAGGCTCTGTCATGACCATCCCAGTCCCCTGAACCCCATAGAAAACCTGTGGGGTGAACTGAAGAGGGGAGTCCACCAGTGTGGACCTGTGAATTTGAGGATCTGGAGAGATTCTGTATAGAGGAATTATTTCAGATCCTTTGTGATGTGTTCCCCAACCTCATTAGGCATTATAGGAGAAGACTCAGAGCTGTTATCTTGGGAAAGCGAGGTTGCACAAAGTATTGAATAAAATGGTGCCAATAATTGTGCCACACATATATTTGACAAAAAATGTTTTTTTTTGGTAAAACTTGTGTTCTGTTTGGAGTTGTTTGATATCCATTAGAGAATAGATTTCTGTGAATATTTTGTTTAAGCCTTGTCCCAGACCCAGACTTTCAATATTAAACTATGAAAACCATTTAATATTTTTTTTGGTATGAAAGTGATTTAAATCACTTAAATCAAGAATTACGACTCTCCCACAGTTGTGGCAAGCTTTCCACCACACCAAACAGTTTCAGCCTGAAAAAGTTCATGTAATTGTTAACTAAGTTGACAAAAGTGACAGTAAAGAGCATGCTTGTGATGAAATATGAGACAAGTGATGATTTGAAGAAGACCAAGCAAATTAAAGGAAAATATCACTTGTGAGCAGAATATTTTTCATTGGGCGTCATTTCCAAACAAATTGTAATTTTGTCCAATTATGCAAAAAGTGTGAAAATATTGACTAATTGTGTGTATTTAGGATAGATAAAATATTAGCTGTGAAATTAGCCACAGCAAGACAAAGGAGTCAGCTGTGTCATTTCAAAAACGTAAAAATGAAACACTCTTAAAAGAAAACTGATATATTTTCTATTAATTTTACTACCGATCCTGGTAGTAATTTGGCCATAACACCTTTTGGGGATAAGTTATACATTTGTAAACCATTTTGATTTGTTGCAGGTCAATATTGGACTATTATTTTAAAGTTTGAAACTCACAGCACAACACACCACTGAGTTACAGACAGAAAATGGTCTCCACCAATGACAAGGTTTCTAGGGAGGAATTTTGATAAAGTGCCTTTAGAAGAAGTTACCCTTCCCAAAGTCTACTTAAACCCCTTCCAGTTCAGGTGGGCTGATCCCTCGTTTGACATCTTTTCCAAATAACCATGTAGTCACTCTCTGTTTACACGCGACTCACTCTGACTTCATGCCTGTCTGGTAATCACCAGAATCCTTTACTTCAAAGACATGAAAGTGACAAGCGACAAGATGTCACTGTGATTCACCGCTTTCATTTAACCCTCCTTCCACAAACACGGGTGATCGTGTCTGAAATTCTCAAAACAAAAAATTCTCGGGCTGTGGTGCTGCCTGCTTAACAATTTTAATTATAAATTTGTTTTCTTGCTTAACACCTCCCACGCACTTTGTAGTGTCAAATGCGGCTTGTAAACGAGCCCCATTATGCGATCCTTCTCGATGTTGGACGGATGCAACCTGATTAATAACATCCCAGAATGGCACAGCGAGGATGGGATGTGTCACGTCTGTCTCAGGGTAAGCCGTGCACCCAAGGCTAGCGTTTCTGAGTCACACACTTTCTCTTGACAGAAAAATCTTTGGGCCAATGAAAAATGTCACTTGTTTGTTGTTTGCCGTCAAGGCAGCAGCGGATTGAATATTTTATGTGGTGATGACGTGTTGCTGTCCCGCACAGCTCTAAATTTGGCCAGGCAGCAGCGGTTGCGGGTAATGAGCGCCCTGGTAAACATTCGTCTGTTTGATCTGAGGAGAGGAAAGAGTGTGTTTGCATTGATTTAAGATTGTGTGGGTCTGTTTTTACTCTGGTGTTGATGTGCAAGCTGGTTACTGTGTGTTTCTGAATCACAGTAAACGACCCTAGACGGTTTCATTGGTGTGTGTGTGTGTGTGTGTGTGTGTGTGTGCGCTTTCTCGGTCTTGCCAGATGAGTCTGATTCACACTCACCAGATGTCTCTGGAGAGAAGACCTTTATCAAAGCGAACAACACACACACACACACACACACACACACGCGCGCGCACACACACACACAAGTTGGTGCGGCTATCCCTATGAGGACTATCCCTACCCCTAAACCTAACCCTCACAGAAAACTTTCTGCATTTTTACATTATCAATACATCGTTCAGTATGTTTTTGTTTTTTAAGCATTTTGAATTATAGGGACACTAGAAATGTCCTCATAAACCACTTATCCTTGTAATTACCAGTTTGTAACAAACCACACACACACACACACACACACACACACACACACACACACACACACTCTATTCCTTTTTATCAGGTAGGATGCATTCTTTAAAGCATATGTCCAATTATTAGGAGGAGTTAGGATGAGAGTCACAGATGCATCATGGGACTGGCCCCATGTCAGTTCCCAGAGAGTGACCTTTCTATTAGAGATGGGGCATCTAATTTAATGTGGACCTGTGGCTCAACCTTGCCAGACATTTTCAGGAAGTGCATCCTGCCCAGAAAGATTACTAGATTACTTTCTTACAGCATTCAAGTTACAACTTAGACAGTGTAAATGAGCACTGAGTTACAGTTTATGCTCTACTAAATATATGAGAGTTGAACTTGGTGAAACGTAACCAAGGATGCACCAAAATTTCACCCGCTGAAGGTTTTCAGATGAAAATGGCATACTTTTTTATATTATTTTTTATCTGGAAACAGAAATGGTTACACGGAGAAAAAACATTGTTTACGTTGCACATTAAAATCCCCAGAAGTAACATGATCGCCGAATCGGCGCAACTCTAAACCGTGGACATTCCGGTTTGCGTCACCCAGTTTCTACACACACAATATTTGGTCCAACCAAATTAAACACTGACCTTCTTAAGACTTGCCTTGCTTAGACCTTACTCAACAACTTCGGGTGTGTTCACACTTGGCAGGTTTGGTTCGATTAAAACGAACGCTGGTGCGATTGCTCTGTTATTGCGTTTCATTTGAACAAGTGTGAACGCTGTCACCCGAACCTTGCTGTGCACTAAACAAGCGGGCCGATACCGCCTGAAAAGTGGGTTTCGGTCCATTTCCAAATGAACTCTGGTGCAGTTCGATTGATATATGAACGCAACTTGGACCAAAGACATCTAAACGGACCAAAAACAGGAAGTAATTTGCCTAATACTGACCTCAAGCATACCTGGTTGTTCTCATCATAGGAGCTGTTGCCCATTACAGTTCGGTACTGGCGACGGAACCGCCATCAGCCGTCCTTGCAGCATATCTTCGTTTGTGTGTGCAACGGAGGAGTTTTGACTCCTTTACACATTTTATTAACTCTTCGTTTGGCCTCAGCTGGTAAAAATACCACCATATATACATATATAAATATAACGAGCGCATATCGCCCAGCTGCCCAACATTGTTTTGGATGATCGGCAAGTTCCGTCAGAAAATATACATCATAAAAGCTGTCGAAGAGAAGGAACAAGAGAACCAAACTACAAGTGTGAACACACCCATAAGTGCAACCCTACCCTGCAATCTAACGCTCTGAAAGCGTGCAGTACTCTGGAGTGGAAGGAATTGGTCGCCCCAGCATGCCACGCTCGGTGTTGATTCATACGCTTTGAGCCAAATGGAATTTCCGGCAGTTCCGCTGGAATCTTCTCAAGCTTTGTCCCTCGTCCATCTTTCCCTTGTAAAAAGTTTGTCTGCAACCCTTACAGATCTCGAAACACTTCCGTTAATTGTCACGTTGCTTGGTTCATGGGCTGATCTGAGAGTGAACTTACAGCTGCAGGGCATTTAGAGTTTCGCCTCGTTATCGGTCTCCGCCCCTTCCCGTCTCCTTTCTCTCTCTGATATGATATCAGAGTTTAGCCGCCTCTGCTTGTCTGTCCAGCTCCATGGCTACAGACTAAGAGAGTATTTAATGTTCTGCGTTGTGCTTTCCCATCTACGTCACATTCTATAACCTTGATTGATGTTTGCTCTAAAATAAAGGGGGTTATATAACCGGAGATGTGCTTTTCTATAATTGCCCAGGCGGAGGATGGTTTCAGAGGCCGCCAAGTTCTGCCTGATTCTGTTTGTGTCTTGAATCGTAAAACGAGACCGATGTCTTGCTTGGCTACATATAAATGCAGAAAAAGCTTTACGGATGGAGAGGGAGGAGAGATTTGGCGTCTTCTGACATGTAATCAATTTCTTTATCTTCTGGAGTGTGTGTTTGTGAGTTTAGTGATCAGTGTCACTTTGTGTGAATTGTCCTTTTGAAATATCATAGATTTTATATCATAAGAGTAGACTACAGTACCGGTTTCCAATAAAAGTACTAAACGTAACAGAGCAGGTTTATTTTCTAATAATAATATTAACATTTTTGTATTTTATAGAGCTTTGAGAGAGAGAGTGCATTTTTAGGCTACCTGAAGTTGGTAGCTGTTTAATTTGAGGCTCATTGGATAAAACCACAAAGTATGGCTGCTGGCCATAGATGCAAGAATGGATGTTTGTTTACTGGTAGGTACCCTATAGAGAATGGAATAGAGCAAACTGACAGTAAACCCAAAACACTGTTCAATCTCAGCCCAATGCACAGAGCCCAAACTCATTTTTGGAATGTATGATTTGTTGTCCTCCCTGTGTACGAGGTGACGTTATCTGCCTTCAAGCTGCCTTTTCGAAAGGTGAATATATTTACTCTTATTCCCTAAGAAGAGACCACCAACCTTTAGGTGTGTGTGTGTGTGTGTGTGTGTGTGTGTGTGTGTGTGTGTGTGTGTGTGTGTGTTTAGGCGGGTGGGTTTGGGTGGTTTACGAGGAAATATTTTTAGGTTACAAACGGGTAATTACAAGGGTATTATTCTATAAATGTGGTTTATGAGGACATTTCAAGTGAGGGTAAGTTTTAGGGTTAGGGGATAGAATCTAGAGTTCATACAGTATAAATTGGTATGTATATGGTGAATCCTCATAAGGATAGCCGCACCAACGTGTGTGTGTGTGTGTGTGTGTGTGTGAGAGAGAGACAGAGAGAGAGAGAGGGAGAGAGGGAGGGAGAGAGGGAGGGAAGTAGATAGATAGATAGATGGATGGATGGATGGATGGATGGATGTGTATATATGTATTTATGTATATATGAGAAGACTGGAGCTGTTTTCGCCCATACTGGAGATCTACAATTGTATTGACTTTCTCCCCAAGATGCTTAGATTGTTTGCTCGAAGCCGATGTGAATCTGGGCTTTGATCAAAAGTCTGACTTCATTAACCTGTTGGGTTCCTTATTAAATCTCTCATCCATGTTCTGCCTGTCGGTTAGGCATGTGCAAAACTACTTTTTCAAAATAGACTAGTCAGTAGGTTGCCTGGATGACTAGTCAACTAATTGTTCTTAAGGAAGACCTGTATATTTAGGGCTGGTTTTGGGTTAACCTGACCCAAATTTGATGTGTTTATTAGTTTTTGCGTTTACATCGAGACATCAAACTCAAATCCATACTTGAAGTTTTATTTATTTGGTAAGTAGATTTGTAAAAAGCAGGATAATGTACAGCTTGCCGGTCATTATTGAAAATAATCTTCTTCAGGGTAATACTAGAGCTCTTAGCATTGCATCGGGGTCCTGATGACACTGTTGGGGTTTATTTTGAATTCAAATTCAGAATTTCTGTTCATCCAAAGTAATAAATTCTAATTATGTTTTTCATTTATTTATTTAATGCTAAATGCATATTCAATGTGTATAAATAAATTTTATAAATAAAAAATTATATAATTTGTTTATTTATAAATATTAATGTGATATTAATAATGATATAATACATTTAATATATTGTACAATTAAATATGCGTTTATTTAATATTGAATAAATATGAATTTGGATCAATATTACATTATTTAATATATATATACACACACACACACACACACACACACACACTATATACTATATACTATGTATTAAATAATGACTAATTGAATAATATTTATTTATTTAATAATAAGTTAATATTAATGCACAGTTTATACACAATATATTAATATTAAATATTTATGAATTTATTATTAAATAAATACTCATGATATATGAATATATTTCTAACTTGTTTTATTTATATAATGTTAAATATGTATGTAATATATTGTAAAGTTATTTAATGTTAAATATATAAAAAAAATTATTTTAATAAATAATATTATTTTGGTGTATTATAATTTATGTAATATATTTTCCAATATATTTTTTAATATTAAATTTAGCATTTATTTAAAACATCTGTTAGGACCTAGTTGACTTTACATTTTTTAGTTATACTTGTATATTATTATTATTATTTATGTATTATACTATATACTTAATATTAAATATTGATTTAATATAAATATAAATGTATATTTTAATGATGTGTATATAGCACTTCTAATATATTATACAATTATTTCATATTGAATAATGATTCATTTAATAATATGTCATTTAAAACGAATATGATTCTATTTATGTAATATATTATACATTTATTTATTTGGAAATAATCTACTATAAATCCTGTCGATTTTTCTAATCGACCAGTCGGTTGTAGGAGGACAAGTCTATCATCATGCCCCATACCAACCGTCAGTGGTGTAATCTTGTGCAAGCAGTGATTTAGTGTGGCTTGGCTGATTATACATAAAATCCCCCTGCTCAGAATAAAATCAATGCATCTGAATATTTGATGTTCGGCTCAAAAGGAGCTTCTTTGTATTCAAAGACTGTAAAACTCTGCTGGTTATGCGCTGAACAATTCTCCTTTCACCTCAAGGCTGCTATTAACAAACCACCCGGCACATTTTTAAATAGCAGGCTCAGAGATGAAAACACAGCCAAGCTGCATTTAAAGATCCCTGGATGCAGTGCAAAATAAAGTTTGTTTGATCTAAAAGCTTTACCGTTCAAGAGAAGTGCAGATAAGACATTTTGTTAAATATTGAATTACCTGGGATTAAATGATGTTTATGTTTCTGTATTTCCATATCTAACTCCAAAGGCCATAATGTCAAATGTTAATGGAAATAAACGATTTGTAAAATATCCAAACAGTCTTTCTTCACCGTATAACGTGGAAAATGCGACTTCAATTAGGTGTTTTTAAAACAGAGTGGCAGAATAACCTTTTTAATGGTGCTTACCTGTGCAAAACTCAGTGCTTACTACACTAATGTCTTTCTCACTGTTATCTCCGTCCAGTATACCGGGGATGGGAGAAAGTCATTTAGTGACGATGTGTTCTTGTCTAGATTCAGCTGTACTCTCTGATCTTCTGCACTCTTCCTGTGGTAATGCTTAAAGTTAAGATTGACATGGGAACAGCCCGAAAGAACAAAATGAATCGCTCTTGACTAAGTCCTATGTGTGACAGACACAAACTAGTTTTTGCAGTGCAAGATGTCTGAGCACATGCTGTAAAGGTTATAATTGCATAATAGATTAATAGCACTCAACTTTTTTTGATACAATATTCATTCATTTGTTCCCAACATGAGTTCTGCTCTTGTTTGGTTGCTGCAAGAGTCTTTTTACAGAATATCAAGTAGGGAAAAGGGTAGGATTGGACTTGTTATTATACATTGGGATTAGATTGGATCATGTGGGGACAGTCTGTGAAGCAGTGCAGGAGTATGAAGTTGAGCGTATTCCAGCGGAACAGCAGGAGGAAGCTTTATCCTCTCTTCTGAACGGATGGAGATTTTAGTAAGGGGGAGATATTGTCTGCTCCTTCATTACGCACCTAATGAGGCATTAAACACTCCTTCACATCTTTATCAGGACTGTGCCTCGCGTGTTTGCTCGTCCTGATGCTGTTTCAGCGGTTTTTAAAAGTACCGTCTTCACACTGACAAATGAAACGTGGTTTCAGCAGACACTTTTATCCAAAGCAACTTGCGGCGTATTCGAGGTGTTTTATCGTAATGTATTTTGGTGCAAGATGCTTTGACTTATAAGTGGACTTCAAGGGGAGAAAATGAAATGAGAAATAAGTAAATGAATGGTTATTAAATTAAAAACTTTTTTAGTTGACCAAAGTAAAGTAATGTAGACATTTTTACTAGGAAGTGGCACTGTAATATGGGAAATAAAATGGTCACGACTGTATATTGGGAGTCTTGAAATTCATAAAGATTTCATATTTTGCACGTTTATGTGTGAGCGGTATCTCAGTATGTGCTGTGTTCGGGTAAACAGCTGCTCACACACTGTGCGCATGGTGATAATCAGCAGCACTTTCTAACGAGCCAATTCATCTCTCGTTAACGTTTGTTAAGACCTGCAGGAGTGCATAGAGTTTTCTCTCTCTCTCTCTCTCTCTCTCTCTCTCTCTCTCTCTCTCTCTCTCTCTCTATCTATCTATCTATCTATCTATCTCTCTCCTGATTTTTGGTTTTTACAATTTCTCTATGTCCTCACCTGTCAGATCTCAACAACCCTTAGAGAAGTTTATTGTGATGGTTTGTGTGTGCTCGAAAGAGCAAATATTTGAAGTATTTGGATGAGTTCCAGACAGTTTTTTGCTGTACTGCGAGAAGAGTCCTTCCAAACATGAGTGAGCAACTCTTTAAAACAGGATCATTAAAGTTTAATTTATTTTATTTCCATTCTATTTCCATTTTATTTTCAGTTTGTAATTCTGATTTAGTTTAGTTTACGTTTTCACATTGTTACTGTTAGTTTTAGTATATAGCTTTAGTATTTTGGTGTTTTCTAGTTTTAGTTTTAGTATTTATATTATATATATTGTAATATTTGTGAGGATAGTTTGTGTTTTGTGTTTTATAGTTGCAGTTTTGTTAGATTTTATTTTAGTTTTAGTATTTATATTATATAATTTGTAATATTTGTGAGGATAGTTTGTGTTTTGCGTTTTCTAGTTGCAGTTTTGTTAGATTGTATTTTAGTTTTAGTATTTATATTATATATATTGTAATATTTGTGAGGATAGTTTGTGTTTTGTGTTTTATAGTTGCAGTTTTGTTAGATTGTATTTTAGTTTTAGTATTTATATTATATATATTGTAATATTTGTGAGGATAGTTTGTGTTTTGTGTTTTATAGTTGCAGTTTTGTTAGATTGTATTTTAGTTTTAGCATTTATATTATATATATTGTAATATTTGTGAGGATAGTTTGTGTTTTGTGTTTTATAGTTGCAGTTTTGTTAGATTGTATTTTAGTTTTAGTATTTATATTATATATATTGTAATATTTGTGAGGATAGTTTGTGTTTTATATTTTATAGTTGCAGTTTCGTTAGATTGTATTTTAGTTTTAGTATTTATATTATATATATTGTAATATTTGTGAGGATAGTTTGTGTTTTGTGTTTTTTAGTTGCAGTTTTGTTAGATTGTATTTTAGTTTTAGTATTTATATTATATATATTGTAATATTTGTGAGGATAGTTTGTGTTTTGTGTTTTTTAGTTGCAGTTTTGTTAGATTGTATTTTAGTTTTAGTATTTATATTATATATATTGTAATATTTGTGAGGATAGTTTGTGTTTTGTGTTTTATAGTTGCAGTTTTGTTAGATTTTATTTTAGTTTTAGTATTTATATTATATAATTTGTAATATTTGTGAGGATAGTTTGTGTTTTGCGTTTTCTAGTTGCAGTTTTGTTAGATTGTATTTTAGTTTTAGTATTTATATTATATATATTGTAATATTTGTGAGGATAGTTTGTGTTTTGTGTTTTATAGTTGCAGTTTTGTTAGATTGTATTTTAGTTTTAGTATTTATATTATATATATTGTAATATTTGTGAGGATAGTTTGTGTTTTGTGTTTTATAGTTGCAGTTTTGTTAGATTGTATTTTAGTTTTAGCATTTATATTATATATATTGTAATATTTGTGAGGATAGTTTGTGTTTTGTGTTTTATAGTTGCAGTTTTGTTAGATTGTATTTTAGTTTTAGTATTTATATTATATATATTGTAATATTTGTGAGGATAGTTTGTGTTTTATATTTTATAGTTGCAGTTTCGTTAGATTGTATTTTAGTTTTAGTATTTATATTATATATATTGTAATATTTGTGAGGATAGTTTGTGTTTTGTGTTTTTTAGTTGCAGTTTTGTTAGATTGTATTTTAGTTTTAGTATTTATATTATATATATTGTAATATTTGTGAGGATAGTTTGTGTTTTGTGTTTTTTAGTTGCAGTTTTGTTAGATTGTATTTTAGTTTTAGTATTTATATTATATATATTGTAATATTTGTGAGGATAGTTTGTGTTTTGTGTTTTATAGTTGCAGTTTTGTTAGATTTTATTTTAGTTTTAGTATTTATATTATATAATTTGTAATATTTGTGAGGATAGTTTTGTGTTTTGCGTTTTCTAGTTGCAGTTTTGTTAGATTGTATTTTAGTTTTAGTATTTATATTATATATATTATAATATTTGTGAGGATAGTTTGTGTTTTGCGTTTTCTAGTTGCAGTTTTGTTAGATTGTATTTTAGTTTTAGTATTTATATTATATATATTGTAATATTTGTGAGGATAGTTTGTGTTTTGTGTTTTATAGTTGCAGTTTTGTTAGATTGTATTTTAGTTTTAGCATTTATATTATATATATTATAATATTTGTGAGGATAGTTTGTGTTTTGCGTTTTCTAGTTGCAGTTTTGTTAGATTGTATTTTAGTTTTAGTATTTATATTATATATATTGTAATATTTGTGAGGATAGTTTGTGTTTTGTGTTTTCTAGTTGCAGTTTTGTTAGATTGTATTTTAGTTTTAGTATTTATATTATATATATTGTAATATTTGTGAGGATAGTTTGTGTTTTGTGTTTTATAGTTGCAGTTTCGTTAGATTTTATTTCAGTTTTTTGTTTAGTTTAGTGTTTGTTAATGATAATGATTATAATCATTAAAAATGCTTCATGAAGGGCTCTTCCAAAAGGCTGTTAGCAAAGGATACATATGATGGTCACTTCAAGGAAATATGTCACTGTCTATAATTAAGTGATCCTGCAATTTTCCTGGATTTGAAACCTGAGTTAATTTGTTTGCGCTGTTGTCTGGGAGTTAAACCAGGTTAACCCCCACTGGACATATTCATAAATGTTATATGTTTGTTTTCACCACATGAAGAGACACTGCAACATTTTTATCAGCTTTTATATGCGCCTTTAAGAGAATTCACTTCATGGGCTCTCTTTCTTCTAAGAGACAGTAGTCATAGTCCTTTGTGTACTGTATGTGGTTATGGAATGTGCACTCAATAGCACTCAAACCAGCAGATGATGGTTTGCCGTGTCACTCTGTACCCACCTGTCCACTGCAGCCCCACTGTACTGTACCTGTTTGCTAAGCCGTAATGGATGAGGACACAGCGTGGGACTGTATAATGACAGTCACAGGCCTGTCTTTCAGCACAGAAGTCCTGTTTTAGACTCCCTTTCACCCAAAACCAAATGCTGGTCTCATATATAAATATAGATCAACATTTAATTGGCCCCGGAAGGGACATTTGGTGCATAGACAGCATCAGCGTCTAATACAGTATATTTTAGACAGGCTTGTTGATATGCTTATGAAATTGCGCGACCTTGGGTATGTTGGGAATGACGTACTACTTTGTGTTTTTGAAAGTAGTATGCAGTACGTACAGTTTGCTGTGGACAGGTATTAAAGAATATCTGTTTGACATACTATTTGAAAAAAGCAGCATACAGAACACATTTTTGCACAAAATTTGCTAGAAAATGCTAAACTGGCTAAAGCTAGTGAGGTCATTTGACAATAATGTAGCGCACTACTTTTTCACATTTATATAATCGCATACTGTTAAAGAATGCCAGAAGCCAACAGTAGGCAGTACATACTGTGTAGTTACTAGTTTGCCATTTTTTTTGATTGGTAAAACATACTTAACCGTCTCATACACACTTTTAAAAGATATTTCACTACACTTCTTCGCATACACTCTTACATTCAGCATAGATAATAGTAAACATATCTGCTTTTGTATACCCACAAAGTGTTCAATACCATGAAGTTCAGCTTATGAATCATTCAAGAGAGCTCCTCACGCATGCTCAACAGCAGAGATAAAGAAATGATGGTGAGTCTCTAGAGAGGTTATGCTTGGAGTGGTGAGTCACATACACTTGAGCAGGGTTTCCTGAATTCTTCAAGAGCAGCCATGATATACGAGTGTTTGAGTCAGAATCACTGGTGGGAGAACACAAGGACATTAATGCAGAGTGTGTGTGTGTGTATGTGTGTGTGTGTGTGTGTGTGTGTGTGTGTGTGTGTGTGTGTGTGTGTGTGTGTGTGTGTGTGTGTGTGTGTGTCGTCTGTAGAGAGATTAAAATAATCAGTCAACCATTTTCTGGTCTGATGGAGGAATTTGATCTTTAATTTGTTCTTTCTGGGCCACTCTTCTGCCTTCTATCTATCTGTCTGTCTGTCTACCCATCGATCGTTCTTTCGATTGTTCTAACTGTCTGTCTGTGTCATTTGTTCCATCAATCTGTCTGTGTGTCTGTTCATTAGATTTTTCTGTCTGTCTGTCTATCGTTCGTTCATTCAGTCATTTGTTAGTTTGTTCCATTGTTCTGTCTCTCTGTCTGTCTGTCTGTCTGTCTGTCTGTCTGTCTGTCTGTTGTTTGATCAATCTATCTTTCTGTCTATCTATCTATTCATCTATCTGTCCATCTATCTGTCTGTTTGTATATTTGTTCGATCTGTCAGTCTGTCTGTCTACCTATCGATCGTTCTTTCGATTGTTCTATCTAGCTGTCTGTCTGTCTCATTTGTTCCTTCAATCTGTTTGTCTGTCTGTCTATCAGTCGTTAGTTTGTTTGATTGTTCTGTCTGTCTGTCGTACTGTAATTTGTTTGTTCTTTCAGTCTGTCTGCTTTTTGGTCATTTAATCATTCTAACTGTCTACCTACCTATGAGTCATTTGTTAGTTTGTTCCATTGTTCTATTCGTCTGTCTGTCATTTGTTTGATCAATCTATCTGTCTGTCTATATTTGTTCGATCTATCTGTCTGTTCTTCAATCAGTTTGTCTGTCTGTCTATCATTTGTTCGTCTGATCATTCTGTCTTGCCATCTGTTCATTAGATTGTTCTGTCTGTCATTCTGTTGTGTCTGTCTATCAATCGTTAGTTTGTTTGACTGTTCTCTCTGTCTGTTTGTCATTTGTTCGCTATGTCTGTCTATCTGTCTATTGATCTATCTGTCTGTCTGTATAATTGTTTGATCTGTCTGTGTCATTTGTTCCTTCAATCTGTTTGTCTGTCTGTTCATTAGATTGTGTCTGTCTATCAATCGTTAATTTGTTTGATTGTTCTCTCTGTCTGTCTGTCTGTCTGTCTGTCTGTCAGTTGTTAGTTTGTTCCATTGTTCTATCTCTCTGTCTGTTGTTTGTTTGATCAATATATCTTTCTGTCTATCTATCTATTCATCTATCTGTCCATCTATCTGTCTGTTTGTATATTTGTTCGATCTGTCTGTCTGTCTGTCTACCTATCGATTGTTCTTTCGATTGTTCTATCTGTCTGTCTGTGTCATTTGTTCCATCAATCTGTCTGTCTGTGTCTGTTCATTAGATTGTTCTGTGTGTCTGTCTGTCTGTCTGTCTGTCTGTCTGTCTGTGTCTGATCATTAGATTTTTCTGTCTGTCTATCGTTTGTTCATTCAAACGTTCTACAGTATCAGTCTGTCATTCTGTTGTGTCTGTCTATCAATCGTTAGTTTGTTTGATTGTTCTGTCTGTCTGTCTGTCTGTCTGTCATTTGTTTGCTCTATCTGTCGGTCAGTCATTTGTTCGTTGGATCATTATTTCAGTCTGTCTGCTTTTTGGTCGTTTAATCATTGTAACTGTTTGCCTACCCATCAGTCATTTGTTAGTTTGTTCCATTGTTCTTTCTCTCTGTCTCTCTGTCTGTCTGTTGTTTGTTTGATCAATCTATCTTTCTGTCTATCTATCTATTCATCTATCTGTCTGTTTGTATATTTGTTCGATCTGTCTGTCTGTCTGTCGGTCTGTCTGTCTACCTATCGATCGTTCTTTCGATTGTTCAATCTATCTGTCTGTCTGTGTCATTTGTTCCTTCAATCTGTCTGTCTGTCTGTTTGTCTCTGCCTGCCTGATTGATCAATCTATCTTTCTGTCTGTCTAGCTATTGATCTCTCTGTCTGTCTGTATATTTGTTCGATCTGTCTGTCTGTTGATCTGTTTTTCTGTATTTCTGTCTGTCTGTCTGTCTGTCTGTTTACCTTTCGATTGTTCTATCTGTCTGTCTGTGCCATTTGTTCTTCAATTTGTTTGTCTGTCTGTGTGTCGATCTGTCTTGTCTGTCTGTTCATTAGATTGTTCTGTCTGTCTATCGTTTGTTCATTCTAATATTCTACAGTATCTGTCTATCATTCTGTTGTGTCTGTCTATCCATCAACCATTCATTAATTTGTTCCATTGTTCAATCTGTTTGTTTTTTGTTCATTCAGTCTGTCTGTCTAGCTATCTATCTGTCTGTCTGTCTCTCTGTCAGATATTTGCTCTCGGTCTATCTATCTATTGTATAAATTTTTCTGTCTTCATTCATTACCCTCCTGCCTGTTTTCTGTCACCTGTACTTTTAATGTATTGTAGCAGCATGTATAATGTATCATGAAGCTCCAGGCTGGTGTCTCCTTCAGGTATTCTTGCGAAGAGAGTTTAAGTAACTGGGTTGGAAAGTTGAGCTGTGAGGGTGTCTGTCTTTCTTTCCTACTCACTACTAACTGCTTAACATAAAACTGCAAATAAAACCCCAATCTCATTTATTCCTGTTGATCGCAGCAAACCCATGAACAAGCCAACCAAAAACAATGGAAATGCATGAATTAATAAAGTCAACATGAGTTGATTATCTTTGTTAATACTTGTGGTCTCTTCAAGGCTTGTCTTCGTATTCGTTCATTAATATTTAATATCTTGCTTAATCTCTGAAACTTTCCTTTTCAGCTGATATCACCTTAAAATAATGTTAGGTAATAGCCTAACAGCTATGCAGCCATTGCTACTGTTAGACAGTCAATCATTTCTATAAAATTGCCAATAGTTAATGGAGAAATTCAAAGATGCGGATGCCATTTCATGTTCAATTTAAACATTTAAACAGGCAGATTTCTCGTTGTCTCATGGCTTTGGCTTTACTCAAGCCCTCTGAGCCTCTGGTTTCCATAAGCCACCCATAATGCAGCTCACTTCTCCTTCACAGTTGTGCCACGGGGCCTCTGTCTGCCATCCAACTCAAATTAAATGGCCCCTGGACTTCTCCTTTCAGGTTAATATTACATTTAATTGGCCTGGCCTGTTACTGTCTCATCTCTTCTGAGGTATTTGCTTCATTCTGAAGCATTCATCTTATGGATAAGCTGTCCCTTGACTTCTTAGACTTCACAACATCTATAATATGGAAGCTCCATTTTCAACCATGCTTTAATTTCCCACAGGAGCCAGGACTGGAGTTTACTCTCTGTAAATTCAATGTAGCCCAACGGCATGTTCAAACTGGATTTATACACTGATTGGGGAGTGGATTAATAGATTCCTGATGTAAATGGAAAAATATGGTATCTGGATGTGAGTTTAGGGGTGGAGAGAGAGAGACTTCTCAATGTGGTGTCTTTTCAATGTGTTATATCATGGAAAATTTTCATGATCTTTTGAGGTAAAAAGAGATCAATTTATTATGTAGAGATATTGTAATGTTTACAACTCAGAGTTCCCTCCCCTAGTCCACCTAGACCATGCATTAAAACTAAGCTGCAAAAGATGTTCGAAATAGTTCAAGGAATAATTCACCCAAAAATAACAATTTTGCCTTTATTTACTCAATATCACGTCTTTCCAAACCGTTCCATTATTTTATCAGTGGAACACAAGAGAAGAACCGATGACATTTGATGATTTTTCCATCCAAGGGTTTTTTTGCGACAAAAGGTGTAGCGCATCAAAAGGTTTACCGATATAGCTGATGGAAATGCAAATTATCGCTGAAATTTCACAACTGTCAACATATTATTTTTTCTGTTTAACTCTGGTTTGGAAACACTTTTTGCCGAGAAAATATTAATTAATGCCATAATGTAGTGTCACATGACAGAATTTACCCCAATCGTTAGCCTGTATTAATCATGATGACATACATCCTTGAAAGCCAATTTACTGTACGTGAAGCCTTACTTGCACTGTTAAGGATTTGACTTAACAGTATAATTGCATAGATCCGATGCTGCAAACACATCTGCGTCATGACACTTCCAGGAGCGCCAACATAAATATCTCGTATCATGCACCTGTAATCAAAAAGTGCAAGGAGAACAAATGAATGGCCACTGTTTGCGATTAATTTAATCGCGGGAGCCATCCGTTTATTTATTAAAATTTCTTTACCACACCATTCAAAATAATAGATGAAGTCATGGAATTAGCGCATAATGCAAAAAACATCTTGTTTCTGTGCAAAAAGTAAATAAATACACAATACTAGGAGAAAAGCGAAAGGTGTACAATTAGAGATATACACATACATATATTTCTGTTTGGAAATGGCTTAATGGCAGATTTCTTTTGTGATTAACCAAAACGTATGTGACAAGGGTTTTTTAAGCATGACGTCATCATGCACACCGTTTTTATGGATAAAAGTCCATTTGAATGGAAACAGGCAGAAGATGGCAAAAAAAAAAAATTATGCATTTTCACTTTTTCGATAACAAAACAGTGCGAAAAGTGGATGTAAACTAGGCTATTGACATCCAACCTGATGCGATGCAGTTTAATTGAAAGGGTCAGAGAGATGGGTGGATAATGGTAATGTAAACCGAATTATGACTGTTTTGGTGCAGGAAACTTGGACTAACAATATAAGTCAGTAGGGAAAAATGCAAAAAATAAAATAAAAAGTAAAGTAGAATATGGCCGTTTAACTCATGAGTTTTCACACATTAGCTGTGCTCAAGCGATTGATTAAAGGCAGCCTCTCACAACAACGACCAAACAATTCCTTAATGATTCCAAATACACACTGATTCCACAATTCATGAAATTCAACAGCAATGTCGACAGTAACCTAATGTCTTTCAAAGGCAATGGATAAGAATAAATGCATGCTGATTTTCATTCTTTGAAAATAATTGATGCGTTTTAAACTCCATATGGCTTTCGGTTTTTTAGTGTGAGATGGGGCTGCGGTTAATTTGGGCATGAAATCTCTGAGCATACTGTAGATAATACAGTGAATAGATCTCCACCCCGAGGGAATGAGGGGCCATTGTTTGGAAACACTTAATCAGTATCAGACTCCTCCATTGGTTTAATGGAAAAACCTCCTTTCTGTTGGCTCCCAAGTCTGGATTTCAGCTAACATGGAGAACAAATTCAACTGAAAATGCTGATATTATTCTATTCAATATTACTGAACAAACACAAGTGTGTGTTGAGTTTGGATGGCTTTGACGTGTATTAAGAAAGCATCTCACACAAGGTCTGTTTGTTTATTATAGATTTATACATAAAGTATGAAAATTAAATATTGCAGCTGGCAATGCAATTTAATCCGATTTACATTGCAGACCGATGCATACATGCTCATGCAGCATAAATGTGATTGGGGCATTTTTCAAATGTTTTATTTAACTGGGAGCTGGCAGACAAGCTGGCGTTATTGATCAGGCCTGTCAACATCAATGAATCTTTTTAAGGTTAAAAACTGGACATTCTTTTCATGTGTATAATACAGACGGGCTGCTTTCAACTGATGTTTATATATGTTTGGTTGCAGATTTCCAATGGGTGCAGGTGACGTGTGTGAGGTGCAGTTAATGGTCTATAACCCTATGCCATTTGAGTTACGAGTAGAAAATATGGTGAGCATCAACTGCACATAATCACAAACACACAAATATTCCATGAGGCATTGTTATTTTATTACCATTAATAATGTTCATCCAGAGAATTACAAAATGGTCACTTGACTGGTTAAAGATAGGGAAGAATTGGAAAGCTTGATTAGTTTGTCAGCCTAGGTACGGGGACCTCAATAGAAAGAGACCATTTGATTTGTTGTTTTGTTTTGTTGTTTTGTTTGGTTTGATTTTGTTTTTTATTTGTTTTTTTATGTGCTTTTGTGTTTTGTTTGTTTTAGTATTTGATTTTTTTGGGGGTGTTTTATTGTTGTTTGTTTTTGGTTTGATTTAATTTTTTGAATTGTTTTGTTTTGTGTTTCTGTGTTTCGTTTCTTGTGGTGTTTGGTTTGTTTTTTTATTAGTTTTTTGTGTTTTATGTTTTTTTTTGTAAAGGGACGAGAACCGGCTTGACAATATAAATAATAGTTTAATATAAAACGGAACCAAAAAAAGACAAACACACACATGATTAGGGGCCGGGTGTGCAGAATCACAACCCGGCCCCACCCACTGCCCTGTCACATTCCTCCCTCGTGATGTACACCCCCCCCCCCCCCCCCCCCCCCCCCCCCTTCCCTGGGGAGGGGTGTCCCTTCCGCCCCGTCTGCCGGCAGGCCATCAGTGGGAGAGAGAGAGGAGAGAGAGAGAGAGAGAGAAAAAAAAAACACTTAATCACCGTTTCTCCAATATGCCATAGGTTGGTCCTCGGCCACTCCTCGACTCTCTAATGGACGACAGCCACACCTCCCCGGACAGCTCAGAGCCAATCCGCCGGCCCCTGGTGGACGGAACGCCCCACTGCATTTTTGGGGGACGGTAGGGGTCTCCCCCATCCCTGGCAGAGGTAACCGCTACGGGCGGTTGGTTGGGAGCCCCTCCTCCCCTTGCGGTCAGCGGCCATTCCTCCACGTCCTGGTGGCCGGGCTCCTCTGGCCTCCGGTGGATGGCCACGGCTGCTCCTTTGGGGTGGATGGTAGCGGCGAGAACTCCACTACAGCGCATCCCTCCTCCTTCCAGGGTTTTCGGCACCAGTGTAAAGGGGTTGAAGGGAAAGGAGGAGGCGAGAACCGGCTTGACAATATAAATAATAGTTTAATATAAAACTGCACCAAAAAAGTGTGATTGGGTTTTTTATTTGATTCATTTTTATTCTTAAATTATTTTTTTTCACCCTGTAAGATCAAAAGGTGTGTTTAAAGATTTCCTGTTTCAGTGGCATACACAAAATTAAAGGATTTAACATAAAAAAAAGGCTTCAACAAAATTTAAAAAAAATAAATAAACATGGAGGATTAAGTGTTTGGTGCTATTGTAAAGAAAAGAGACTGTCAGCCTAAGAAACTGCTCAAAAATTGAGCCAAATTTTATTTTTATTTTTCTGATTTGACATTATATATCTCTGGGTGTAAATATGGTGGCTCTGGAAAAACTGCTTTTGTGTAGTTCCCAATCATTTCAACTGTATCTGAGAAAAAAATTGTGTTGATATGACAAAGCAATTAACAGTTATAGCATTATAAACATAATTTATCCTATTGTATAAAAATGTCTCCATGTGTCCAAAATCCTCTCCAAATAAATGAAACATAATACTTGTTGTACATGAGAACTAATTACACATACAAACACAACAACTATTAAAGGTATGCATAGCATGGAAACATGATTTTAGTTTTGAGATTTGACAGAATTATTACCTTATGACTCGAGTCTGCATCATTGGATTTGTGTTGTTTAATTGGAGCCATCTCCTGGTGCCCATATGTGACATTGTGCTTCGTGTGGATTTTCTAATTATCTATGCATCAGATTAGATTGTGTGCAGACTAATTTGAAAGATAATTACCTTCTCTAAGTAATGGTATATGATTTTTATGTTCTGTTTTTGTTTTGAAAAGTTATAAGCAAAAATGTGGTGTAAAAGAAACACCAACATAATTGTCAAAGACATACACTTAACTATTACTCGCTATATTTTTGTCTGAGTCAAACAAATTTGTAATCTATCTATTGAACACTTCTGATTTATCTGCAAATTTCAAAGCTCTTGTTCAGTTTTGGTCATATTGCGTACATGCATTGAAATGTAGAGCTTCTAAGCTTTCAAATGATACCTAATTTTTGTTGGTCAAGCCTGAAGTATGTATTCATATTTTGGAATTTTTTTCCGATTATTAAAATTATTATTCAAACGTAAAAGGTTAAAGTCATTGAAAATTTAAAAATTGTCTTGGAAAGAAAAAACGTTGAGAGACAGAGGAAGAGAGATAAGAGTGTCCATTATATAAACTAACTTCTTCTGTTTTTGGATTTCAGCTTACTAAAGTGCATGTGCTGTAGTTATGGTACTTTTCCACTGCGCGTCACGATTCAACTCGACTTTACTCGCTTTTCTGAGCTTGCATTTCCACTGCAGTTTAGTGCCACATCAGCGTGGCTGGGATTATAGGCTGATCGTCATAGTTGCGCCGCATCTACTGCCGTGATATCATCTTAAACACGACACACATGACACAAACTGACCAAAACAATAACACGACCGCTAGCTGTTAGCTGCTAGCTCATTGTGCTGCATAAAGCAGTTGTTGCATGGTGATTTTACACAAGTGTAACAGTTAAATTGGTCTGGTTGTTTTAGAAGCTTCCAGTAGCTGCTCAACTAAATAAAGTGAAGCTTTCAAGCGGAGTATAGAGTTAGCACAACAAAACGTACCATCATCTATCATGGATCAACACCAGTCCAGGGCACTCTCCCTCCCATTGCTCGCCGGTTTAGATAGCGTCCATTTGCTCGAACCACTTCCACTTTTCCTTGATGGTTCTGTAGTCACTTTTAAGTGTTTTTAACTTTTCCCTACACTGTTGGTAGGTCCGGTGGTAGCCGTGTGCGGCCAACAGCTGAGATACTTCCTGAGAGACTTTATCATTTCGCTCATCGTTAACGAGTGGACCGTCTGCACCGCGTTTATTGACCACGGCATGATTTTGCACACAGCCATTTATTTTTTCACAATTTAAAATCCGTGTTAACAAATGATACTGCTATCGCTGTTACTAACTTTAAAACTAGCGTGTTGATGTCGCGTGTCGGAAATCCAGTGACTCTGGTAGTGACGATTCTCCCTGACCAATCAGTGATCTGCAGGATTTTTGACGTCACATTTAGTATCGGCTCGGCTCGCTTGGAACCTCGACCGAGGTGGTACTAAAAAAAAGTATCAGGTACCAGGTACCATCCACAGTGGAAAACCCCCAAAAAGTGAGCGGAGTTGAGTCGAGTTGTACCGTGCTGTGGAAAAGCCCCATTATATTACCTTTGTAATGATGCAGAAAACCTGAGCTTGACACTTTAATGTCCTTATCACAGTTTAAAACAAGATCTTTCATCAAGAGACCCCTGCAGAGACATTACAATATTACTCTTTATGTCCCTGTGCACATCACTGTCAGAGAGCAATCTGAGAAAAAGATCTGTTGTTCATCCACACTCCTTTTGGGGCTGTCTAAGAAGAATGGCATTGAGCACTGGGGAGATCTTTTCAAATTCATTGTTTAATGGTTGTATCGTTTCACATCATCCATTAAGCTTCTCAAAAAAGTAAAAAAAATAAAAAACAAATCCATCCATACACCATTTTGTTAAAAAGTTTCGGTACACATTTATAGGATTTGACTGTACTGTAAAAGGAGCGAAATACCCTTTTTTCCATCTATAAAGACCTGTAATCACAATGTTCTTTGGGCAGGCCTTGGGTTAAGATCTTTCCACAGGGATGAAACAGTGATGAAGCAGGAATGTGATTGTAGTGACTCTTGGATTGAATCCACAACCTTTATGATAGCAACACAGATCCATAACCATTAGACCAACACCACCCCACAGAGCTATGAGTGAGGGCACAGGTGCATGCCTCTACCAGAAGTTAAACTCCAATCCAGAAAGTTGTTTTGCCCTTTCCCACCAGGAAGGTTTTTGGAGAGGTAAAAATAGTCCAAGAGTGTTCAGTCATGCTACAGACATGCCCAGATCTGCCCCCAGCTGGTAACTGCATGGTGCCCTATAAACCCTTGTGCCAATCACAACTTGTGTCAGCTTGCACCACAAAAGGTGCCAGTATGGACCTGTTTGACACATGTAAGTGGTCAGGGTTTGGCTAGTTAGAATGGATGTTAGAACATCTCTCTAGGCAATTTAATGATTAGTTATTTAATGGACAATGATTAGTCATTGCAATGGACAATGAACAATTAAAAAAAAATACTTCAAATGTGTGTGAAAGGCCAATTACTTTCAACATTATTTAAAAATTTAAAGTAAAAAAAAAATCAAATATATATTACTTAAAAATTAAGTAATTATAATTATAAATAATAATAACTTATTCATCCTATAAAACCTTGTTTTTGAATCACTTCATTTTTTGAAGCACAAACTGTTTCTTAATGTCTTCAAGTGCAACTCTCATTTTATAATGTCAGTTCATGATACGGCTTTGAAAAAACTGTATTCCTTCTGAAGGTATTAATTTCATTCTAGCCTTGGTTTAATTAAGTGCCTCTGATAATGATATGGTGCTTTTGAAAAGGGGTTTTATCGTTGTTGTCAGGTGGAACGTAATAAAAGACACCAAAGAGCAAATATTTCCACAGGGTCTTTGTAGCAGCCACTGAAAACCGCCGTTAGACGTCCAGACCAGAAAAGAACAGATTTTTAGCATTAGCTGTCGAGCTAATTAACCTTTTCAAAAAGGAATGCAAATGAGTTATTTCAAAATATACACAATACTGAAACCTTTTACAAAATATGAGCTGCAGGTTTAAGATAGTAGAGTATTTTACAGGTTAGGCACTCACGGCTACGCTTCGGCGCATCAAAGAGCTAATCACGCCTCTCATTGTACCTAATGGCTAACTAAGGATTGACTATACCATAGTTATTGAATTGCTATATTGTGTGGCTTAAAATTAATGCTGCTCACTAGAGGTTGAATGAGGAAGACATCTTTGATGCGTCTCAATTGTTTGTGGTTCTGCTGTCAATCTTTGACAAGATTTTGTTAAAGGCGTTATAAGTGGTTTTAGCTATTTTGCTAATGAAAAGGCACATACTGATTGCCAGGCAGAAAGCACTTCTGATTGACTAGTGTGTTGAGTCACTAAAAAAGTGTGGGGCACTCAGCAATGTCTTGTTTGCAGTTTTTAGCGCTAAACAATTATTATTATTATTATTATTTCTTTTAACGTGAACATACGTGCAGGCGTGCGAGGGTTACTTATAAAATGTATTCCACTACATATTACAGACTACAAGCTGTAAAATGTCATTTGTAATGTATTCTGTTTGAAATACTTTGGAATAGTTTTAGTTTTTCAGTTTTGACATGGATTTTCTTGATAGAATTCATTATAAAATATAATCGCACCTGGTAACACGTGCATAAAAGGGCTAGAAATAGCATCTTAGCTTAGCATAAACCTAAATGTTTGTGACAGTATACACATAGCTAACTGTTTCTTCTGCTCCAAACTTACTTCAAAACCCCACAGAGTGTATGCAAAACATATTTATCTGATCGTATGTAAATTTTGTTTATAGAATGAGGCAGAAAATATATAATTAGCAGCTTTCTATACCATGCTAAAGGCTACATTGATTAGCATTTCTCATTTAAACATCCTTTATTCTTGTTATTGTTGTTCTGCCTAACAAATAAAGTCATACTGTACTTTTAATTTTGGGTGAACTATCCCTCTAAAGCTTGGTTTGCACTTTGGAAGAAAAAACTTTTTTCTCTTACGAACAAAGCTGGCATTTATACTTAAGCGCCGCATCGTTTGAAAATTAGTTAATTGAGGATGACGTCTCTGGCGGATGACACATCAGGTAAACTGTCTTGAGAGACACAGGTTTCAAAGTTATCCATTCTAATGAGAGTAACCTACCTGTAGGTACCAACTCCTCAGCTGGCATGCCTGATTGCAAATTCAAAGTGTCACGTCCAAACCACACCCATGAATACTTTTAACCAATCATCAGCGCTCTTCGACTAGCCGACAGTACCGCTGCTCCCTATAAGCAGACTACACAGACTGAGTAGGGCACCAACTCATTTGGGAGGCACCATCTTACCCTAAGAGGGCACCAGAAAGTCCACCAGCTGCCCTTACTCGCCCGTTCTTTTATTTCATTCTAATCAGTAACCTTTTAGAAAGGAGGCTGCAGAACCTCTGAACAGGAAGTAATGTTTTTGCTCAGAACGAACCAAAATGAAAAACATTTGATCCCTGATGCGAAGAGGAGAAATCTCACCAAACGAACACCTTGGCAGAACAAAAACGTCATTTGTTGGCGAATCAAGCAAAGCCTGTTCGCCCAGTAAGTTTAAATTAGTCTTTAAGGGCCTATAGAAAGTTCTCTTTGGATAAAAGTTTCGTTTCACAGATACATTGGACACTATGAGAGGAGCTGAGCTAATAATATCCTCTTGAATCATCCTTATAAATCTCTAAAAGCTACATTGGATGGAGTTCGAATGGTGACTCTGTGTTTGAATAGAAAGCAGGTAAATTCTCAGTGAAGAGCAGCTCGACTTCTTGGGGCACGATATTAATCGACCGTACCCCTGCGGTGAGGGTGAGGCGTCCCATTTTCAATCTGTCTCTTGCTCTCATCTTCCGCTGTGATTCCAGTAACACTGTTTCCTTTCTCTGTAGCGCTGTGAACAAGAGCAATTTTCTTCATGGGTAATGGGTAGAGCATGCTGGGAATGATATCACGTCTCCCATATCAGATATCAGGATGATTGATTATGTGATGTTTGGTGTAAAAAAAATAAAAATCCAACCCTTTGTCCATAACCACTTTTTTTTTCGTTGTTTGTCTTTTTCTGTCTATTCATTTTGCTGTCTTTATTTTTTGCATTTATCTCTGTGTCTCTCTCTATATAAATTCAATTTGAGAACTGTGACTCTTTCGGTTGTGTGGTTGTGTTTAACTTCAAACTTTTCTCTCTGTGTGTTTTAGGGTCTGTTGAAGTCAGGTGTAGATTTCGAGTCTCTGCTGTTTGCTCTGTCATTGCCAGCCGAGTCTGACCTCTACCCGGTTACTTTGGTTGGAGTTCCAGGCACCACAGGAAACATCACCATCAACGGTGAGTTTAACAGCTGGCCTTTGATTCGATTAAAAAGTAGGCGTGGCTGTAAAAAGTAGGCGTGGCTGTAAAACATGTTAGGTTGTGATGTTATTGCTTAATATTATTATCCTCCACCCACTCAACCATTAGAGGTGGAGAAAGTTATTCGATTTGATGAAGGATTATGAATAACTTCTATTGTTGAATCCTGCACAGTACGACCAGGTTAATTTATTGAAGTAATTAGGGCCATTTTTGATTTAATCAATTGACTTTATTATTGTCTTTTAACTACTAGTCAGACGTTTCCAAAACGTATACATATTTGAATGCAGATAAAATGATTAGTTTGAGCAGAATATTTAATCTGGTCAATAATGCAATTAACAGAAACAGTAAAGTAGAAATCCTTGCTGACTTAATCTTTTCTGTCCTTGAATAAATAGCCTAAATATCTCCTCATTAAAAAAGGATGAATGAATTGATCCCTGTCTTATGGCCACTTCTTAAATGCTACAAACCATGACAGTGTTTTAGAGGGCTTTAATGAGCTCTTATTGGCTTATTATCATAAATGTATTCTGTGATTATGAAACATTGAAAGATATTTTTTTTCTAAATCTGTCTCGTTCACATGTTTTCAAGTAATTGTATTGGTTTTGTGTGTGTCATGCAGGTTACCACACATCAGTGTTTGGGTGAACAGTGACTGTATGCTGGAGGGTCTGATTGGGGTGAAAAGTAGCGGCTGTATGGTGGAGGTGGTGCCATCACTCCCACAACTACAACTCTGCACGTCCTTACCAAGGTCTTGTCTCTTCTTTTCTCTTCTCTTCTCGTCTCGTCTCATTTTCATCTCTTTTCATCTTGTCTCATTTCGTCTTGTCTTGTCTCATCTTGTCTCTTTTCTTCTTGTCTTGTCTCATCTTGTATCTTTTCTTCTTGTCTTGTCTCATCTTGTATCGTTTTCTTGTCTTGTCTCATCTTGTCTCTTTTCTTCTTGTCTTGTCTCATCTTGTATCTTTTCTTCTTGTCTTGTCTCATCTTGTATCGTTTTCTTGTCTTGTCTCATCTTGTCTCTTTTCTTCTTGTCTTGTCTCATCTTGTATCTTTTCTTCTTGTCTTGTCTCATCTTGTATCGTTTTCTTGTCTTGTCTCATCTTGTCTCTTTTCTTCTTGTCTTGTCTCATTCTTGTCTTGTTTTCTCCTTGTCTTGTCTCATCTTGTATCTTTTCTTCTTGTCTTGTCTCATCTTGTATCTTTTCGTTTTGTCTTGTCTCATCTTGTATCGTTTTCTTCTTGTCTCGTCTTGTCTCTTTTCTTCTTGTCTTGTTTCATCTTGTCTCTTTTCTTCTTGTCTTGTCTCATCTTGTCTCTTTTCTTCTTGTCTCATCTTGTATCATTTTCGTCTTGTCTTGTCTCATCTTGTATCTTTTCTTCTTGTCTTGTCTCATCTTGTATCTTTTTTGTCTTGTCTCATCTTGTCTCTTCTTCTTGTCTTGTCTCATCTTGTATCTTTTCTTCTTGTCTTGTCTCATCTTGTTTCTTTTCTTGTCTCATCTTGTCTCTTTTCTTCTTGTCTTGTCTCATCTTGTCTCTTTTTTTCTTGTCTTGTCTCATCTTGTCTCTTTTCTTCTTGTCTCATCTTGTATCTTTTCTTCTTGTCTTGTCTCATCTTGTATCTTTTCTTCTTGTCTTGTCTCATCTTGTCTCTTTTTTTCTTGTCTTGTCTCATCTTGTATCTTTTCTTCTTGTCTCATCTTGTCTCTTTTCTTCTTGTCTTGTCTCATCTTGTCTCTTTTCTTGTCTCATCTTGTCTCTTTTCTTGTCTCATCTTGTCTCTTTTCTTCTTGTCTTGTCTCATCTTGTCTCTTTTTTTCTTGTCTTGTCTCATCTTGTCTCTTTTCTTCTTGTCTCATCTTGTATCTTTTCTTCTTGTCTTGTCTCATCTTGTATCTTTTCTTCTTGTCTTGTCTCATCTTGTATCTTTTCTTCTTGTCTCATCTTGTCTCTTTTCTTCTTGTCTTGTCTCATCTTGTCTCTTTTCTTCTTGTCTCATCTTGTATCTTTTCTTCTTGTCTTGTCTCATCTTGTATCTTTTCTTCTTGTCTTGTCTCATCTTGTATCGTTTTCTTGTCTTGTCTCATCTTGTCTCTTTTCTTCTTGTCTTGTCTCATCTTGTATCTTTTCTTCTTGTCTTGTCTCATCTTGTATCGTTTTCTTGTCTTGTCTCATCTTGTCTCTTTTCTTCTTGTCTTGTCTCATTCTTGTCTTGTTTTCTCCTTGTCTTGTCTCATCTTGTATCTTTTCTTCTTGTCTTGTCTCATCTTGTATCTTTTCGTTTTGTCTTGTTTCATCTTGTATCGTTTTCTTCTTGTCTCGTCTTGTCTCTTTTCTTCTTGTCTTGTTTCATCTTGTCTCTTTTCTTCTTGTCTTGTCTCATCTTGTCTCTTTTCTTCTTGTCTCATCTTGTATCATTTTCGTCTTGTCTTGTCTCATCTTGTATCTTTTCTTCTTGTCTTGTCTCATCTTGTATCTTTTTTGTCTTGTCTCATCTTGTCTCTTCTTCTTGTCTTGTCTCATCTTGTATCTTTTCTTCTTGTCTTGTCTCATCTTGTCTCTTTTCTTGTCTCATCTTGTCTCTTTTCTTCTTGTCTTGTCTCATCTTGTCTCTTTTTTTCTTGTCTTGTCTCATCTTGTCTCTTTTCGTTTTGTCTTGTCTCATCTTGTATCGTTTTCTTCTTGTCTCGTCTTGTCTCTTTTCTTCTTGTCTTGTTTCATCTTGTCTCTTTTCTTCTTGTCTTGTCTCATCTTGTCTCTTTTCTTCTTGTCTCATCTTGTATCTTTTCTTCTTGTCTTGTCTCATCTTGTATCTTTTCTTCTTGTCTTGTCTCATCTTGTCTCTTTTTTTCTTGTCTTGTCTCATCTTGTATCTTTTCTTCTTGTCTCATCTTGTCTCTTTTCTTCTTGTCTTGTCTCATCTTGTCTCTTTTCTTGTCTCATCTTGTCTCTTTTCTTGTCTCATCTTGTCTCTTTTCTTCTTGTCTTGTCTCATCTTGTCTCTTTTCTTCTTGTCTCATCTTGTATCTTTTCTTCTTGTCTTGTCTCATCTTGTATCTTTTCTTCTTGTCTTGTCTCATCTTGTATCTTTTCTTCTTGTCTCATCTTGTCTCTTTTCTTCTTGTCTTGTCTCATCTTGTCTCTTTTCTTCTTGTCTCATCTTGTATCTTTTCTTCTTGTCAATTCAATTCAATTCAAAGGGGCTTTATTGGCATGAATGTAAACAATACAATATTGCCAAAGCAGAGGCTGTGTAAAAATAGAACTACACCTTAATCTATAATTAATACATTTGACAGATATAAAAATAAATAATAGAAATAAATATATAAAAAAAAAAAAATATATATATATATATAAAAACAGCTTCAGAACTGCTGAAGACCACAGTGTTTAAATCATTGAACTGACACATAAATGAATACACACATACATATGAGGGTCACTGTGGTGGACATTGGGGTGACACACGGGGGTAAAACACATGACACAGATTCACTCTTGTCTTGTCTCATCTTGTATCTTTTCTTCTCGTCTTGTCTCATCTTGTATCTTTTCTTTTCTTCTCGTCTCATCTTGTATCTTTTCTTCTTGTCTTGTCTCATCTTGTCTCTTTTCTTCTTGTCTTGTCTCATCTTGTATCTTTTCTTCTCGTCTCATCTTGTATCTTTTCTTCTTGTCTTGTCTCATCTTGTATCGTTTTCTTGTCTTGTCTCATCTTGTCTCTTTTCTTCTTGTCTTGTCTCATTCTTGTCTTGTTTTCTCCTTGTCTTGTCTCATCTTGTATTGTTTTCTTGTCTCATCTTGTCTCTTTTCATCTTGTCTTATCTCATTCTTGTCTTGTTTTCTCCTATGTCACTCGTCATTTTCTCATTCTCTTCTCATTCTTTTCTCATCTCGACAACTTCTCTGTGGCAGCGGGGGGCGTGGTCAAGCGCCCGTCCGGAGAGGGGGAGCGGTAAGGGCGCTTGCACCTGAGCTAAAATATGTCTAACACCTGTCTCTAATTTCAGTGAGCACGGGGAGAGCGGCATATAAGAGCCACAACAACGCCAGTGGAGGAGGGAAAAAAGCCAGTCTAGTGTTGGCAACTGCAGTCCAAGAGAGTTTATGTTCATAGAAGAGAGTTTATGTTTATAGAGAAATCCTGTGTTTATTATAAGTAGTTTATGTTCAGTTCTGTACCTTTACTTTAGAGAAATTAAAAACCATACCTTTGAGTTCTCCATCCTGTTATCGTGTCCTTCTTCCCCTGTCCTGTCCAGTCCAGTCCAGTCCAGTCTCGTGTTACATTCTCGTCTTGTCTTCTCGTATCATAATTTTCTCTTGTCTCAGTTTCATCCTTAACTCGTCTTGCCTTGTCATCTCATCTCTTCCTGTCTCTTGTCTGTTCTAATCACTTATCTTGTGCTGTGCTTGTCTTTTTCTCATCTCGTTCTCTTCTTGTCTTGTCTTTTCCTGTCCTCTTCTCATATTGTCTCATATGGTTTTCTTATCATTCTTTTATTTCTTGTCTTGTCTCATTCTCTTCTTTTTTCGTCTCATCCTTTTCTCTTTTTGGGCTTGTCATAATCTTGATTTGCCTCGTCATCTAATCTAGTCTTTTTCTCATATCATCTCTTCTCGTCACTTCTCAGTTTGTCTTTTTCTCATCTTATTCTTGTCTCTTCTCGTCTGTTCTCATCACATCTTGTTTTGTCCCATTTTCGTCCTCTTCTCTTTCTCTTCTCTTCTTGTCTTTTCTCTTCTTACACAGTCTCGTCACTCTATCACCTCGTCTGCTCTCTCCGTCTCTTCTTCTTCGTCTCTTCTCATCTAACTCTCTTCTCTCCTTCTGGTTGTCTCTTCTTCTTTCTCTGTCTCATATCATCTCATCTAACTCTCCTCTCTCTGTGTCTCCTCAGTTTTTCTCATCTTGCAAAATAAACCCTGACGGGGGTGATCAGGTCACCCTGGTTTATTTTGCGATAATGACCGGCTGACTGTGCATTATTCCTCTTATTACATGGCTACTTGCCAAAATAAATTAATACAATGACATGAAATATTGATTCAAGCTGAAATTATTTTATTATGTGAGAACAAAGACCAAGGACATGGAGACATAGCACAGCTATGTGGAAAATCATTTGCCTGGGACAAATGGTCAGTTGGTCATTGTAAAAAAGTATTTGACCACAGAATGCCACGATTGACTGTAATTAATCGGGGGGGGGGGGGGGGGGGGGGGGTTTGTTACTATAGATTGTACTTTACTGTTACCGTAGACTGTGTAGACTGTGTAATCTGTGTATAGAGATCGGCAGAACTGCAACTCTTTACATATTGTGAACGGGCATTCCTACAATTCAGGGACATTCCGGCTTTGAAACGTTTGAAAATAAAACATACTTTTACAAGTTTCTTCATGTTTCATCATTACAGGGACATGTTAAAGATTGCATTAGACATTACATTGTGTTAGTCATACTGGTCAAGCTAAATTACAAAAAAATTCAGATGTCCATCTAGTTAAATGGGCAGCATCAGGGTAGACAATAACAGGGTGGATATTCAGTGGATAAATTAGCCACTACATGATCTGTGATTGATATATAGGAAATATTTGCAAACTAATATTTCTGATTGTATTTTTGTTAACATAAATACTGTAAATTGAAATTTTTAATTATATTGATTTCCCATATATCTTGCCATCACAGGGTGGACATGTTATGCTTGACCACATATGACTAACACCACAAAATATAGGGAAATATAAATAAAACTTATAAACTTCAAATAACTCAGTGGTTTTACAGAATGGGTGATGTACACCTCCAGTGTGTGTGTCTTGGGTTAGTGTTGTTGTTTTGGCAATAAATAGTGTTTATCATAAGGGAAAATAACATTAAGTGTTTTAACTACCCCTGTACTACTGTACATTTATTTTGAATTAATGCAGTAATCCAGTTTCTCTCTCTCTCTCTCTCTCTCTCTCTCTCTCTCTCTCTCTCTCTCTCTCTCTCTACGAATGAGCTCTAACATTTGCAATCAAATGTAATGGCATGTCATGAATATGCGTGTTTACTGGTGTTTTAAAATCCCAATGGTGGGAAACAACTAACATGCACTTGAATGCCTAATGATTTTGACAAAATGATTTTGCTGCTGACAAAACACACACACTGATTCTCACTGATCTTTTCCCCAGCCATTTCTGTGTCAAGTGTAGTGTCCGTGTAAAACAACAACGGATATCTCACACAACTCATGCGAAAGGTGTGTGTGTTTCAGGTCCATTTCTCTCAATTTGTGGAACATTCTCAGCAGTTTGGATGTGTGACGCTAAAATATGGGACAAACGGCATCGTGTGTGGATTTCATATTGAACGCAAGTTTTTCCCTTAATTACGAGATGAATCCTAATTTTACATGACGTTTGGCATATTTTGTTAATTCATTTTAGTTGATACTACTTCAGCGTGAGGGTGACTGTCTCTCTCTCTCTCTCTCCACTCACTGTCATAAATTCCCTGTCGATGATGGCAGCGACAGCGGTTGTCAGGGGTGGGGAATGGCAGAATTCAATTAATAATGCACCAATTACAACAAATAATCTCCAATTTCACATCTTGGTTCTCAGCAGGAAACCGATGGAGTGCGTACTCCAGGTAGGGAAGGAGGAATTGCCCCAAGTGAAGGAGTTCAAGTACCTTGGGGTCTTGTTCACGAGTGAGGGGACAATGGAGCGGGAGGTTGGCCAGAGAATCGGGGCAGCGGGGGCGGTATTGCACTCGCTCTATCGCACCGTTGTCACAAAAAGAGAGCTGAGCCAGAAGGCAAAGCTCGCGATCTACCGGTCATTTTTTGTTCCTACCCTCACCTATGGTCATGAAGGCTGGGTCATGACCGAAAGAACTAGGTCGCGAGTACAAGCGGCCGAAATGGGCTTCCTCAGAAGGGTGGTGGGCTTCTCCCTTAGAGATAGGGTGAGGAGAGTAGAGCCGCTGCTCCTTTGCGTGGAAAGGAGTCAGTTGAGGTGGTTTGGGCATCTGGTAAGGATGTCCCCTGGGTGCCTCCCTAGGGAGGTTTTTCAGGCATGTCCAGCTGGGAGGAGGCCTCGGGGGTCCCCCAGTCAGAGGTGGTTAATGTGGCTCGGGATAGGGAAGATTGGGTCCCCCTGCTGGAGCTGCTGCCCCACGTCCCGACTTCGGATAAGCGGTTGAAGATGGATGGCTGGATGGAATCTCCAGTTTCACAAAACAGCATCCAATACAGTTAAAGGGAAACTAACAACAGTAGATTATGGACTTCTGAAGCAGCAAAACAAGTGGATATACTGAGGGTATATGCCAATATCGATCCTTAAAAGTTGTAATTCGCAAACAGCCCTGGGATAAAAGTAAGCATACGGTGTATGCGTGCGTATGGCCCCGACTATACCACTGTCTTTGACACAAGTCATATTATGTAGAGTTGTTTACCACAGCAGTCATTGTGTTCTCCTGTGCACCTGCTGTAGACCTGTAGACCTTTTTAAGGATTTTTTGCTCTTTTAATTCTTTCTTAACCCCTTAAATGCAATTTTTCACATTCAAATTTAAAAGCTCACCATTCACACATACTGTGGACAAATTGCAAAAATTGCCATTTTTCAGAGAACCGCCCAATAAAATATTTTTTTTTGTTGTCCTAAATTTGTAAACATGAAATTCTGGTTATGTTCACTCAATCTCACTTTGAAAAGTGTAATTTTATTCCACTAGGTGGCAGAAAGCATTAAAAACAATATCGCGTTCATCACAATATACAGATCTGAAATGTAGGTGGCACTTTAATGCATTTTAGCCCTCAAATATGTGCTCGTCCATAGACATTCGGTCTAATTTTCAGTTCAAGCACTACCCTTGTTGTTTCATTGAATATCACTGCCTCTGAGTGGACTATAAGCTTATACTAGAAGTAATTTGAAAGCTGAGATCCTCCTCTTTGCAATGTTATGAAATGTTTTATCATCAGTAGATGAAAACATGTTTTCTGATGATTTGTTTAGCATGCTTTTCCTTCTGGATGGCGTATTTTGGCCCGGGTGCCCACTGTACAATTTTGGCCACGATACATTTATCATGCATTTTCTTTACAACTTAATTTTAATGACTATTTTACTTTTAATAAATTTACTTTAATCATCTGTAAAATTCTTTAGTTAAGATTCACACCACTCCAAAAAAAAATTATATTGGTAAGTATTTATGGGACGTTTTTATCCAAATCAGCAGATACAGTTGGATACGATTATAGAAATCTATATCGTGTTTGTGTATTATCCATAGGGAATTTGCAAGCATGATATATTATTAGCCTATATGAATTTTCTAAATTTTGCATGACTTATAGTTTACTAAGAGGAGAAAGACGTACTATATATTGTAGAGTCTGACAAGCAACGATCTTAAAGGACTGTAAAAATCCTATAGTGTATAGTGGGCTTAAGATATAACATTAGATTATTCAGCCAAGCAACCTCACAGACATGTAAACAATCACACATTTTTTAGAGGTTTATCTAAGGTAAAACCAGATATATGGCTTCTTTGAGCAGATTTTGGCTGGTTAAAGACTCCAAAAGGTCCCAAAGCCCAAGGTGCTAATTACAGTAATTCCTTAAGGCCTTCTTCAGTAATTCCTTAATACACAACCACACAATAGAGCAGAAATAAATGACCTTTTCTCCTCCATTTGACAGGATTGTCAGTCTTCTTTTAATAACAGTTAGTGCTGCCGTGGATGCTGTAAACATATTAATTGAAGTCATTATTCTTCAAACTGGCATGAGTCAGTATGAAATGACATTCAACATTTTTTTTCTCACAGCAAAATGAGTTACTTTATGCAAACGCTTTACAAAACAAAACACAGAAGCTTGGGGCCCACATTCTGACATAGAAATCAGAGCTTGAATTTAATGTTCTTAAAAGCAAAGAAGTGTGAAGATGTAAGAAATGCGTTAAAACTTTTCTAAGGTTAGCTAAAGGTTCTTTAGACAACACCCAAACAAAAAAGACACTGAAGGAAGATTTATGGGACCGATTGTGGATGACACAATGTCTTAATGGAATGTGTATATAACATGGAGTTTTGCCGCAAGCTATTCTCAAGAAATCAAAAGTTTCCTTTTACAAGCCAATATAACAACAGCAAAGATGAAATTTCATAAAGATAGATTTCTTTCTAGAATTTTGTTGGCTTAGCTTGCATTGTTGCATCACCTAAAGTAATCGCAAAAATAATGATTGTTTTCAGACGGATTTTCTGAACACTCTCCCCGTCTGCAATTGGTTGGATAAACAGATGGTCCAGTCCCAAACTTATGCCATTGGTTGAGCCAATGTTGCTCTATTGCACTGATTGGGATGCTCAAACAAACAGAGCAATGATCTGATAGACCCACAGAGCCACAGTGCCACATTTTTGGGGAAGTCAACCTGCAAATGGATTACATGTTAAGCTACTTGAGAGTTCCTTCATGGAAACACTTGGGGTTGTGTTGATTCATTTTACCACTAGTCGATGTGTTTGATCCAGTGCTGCAATTTAGGATTATTTTGACATTTGATCGATTGTTAATTATTTCTTCGACTGATCGGATAAAAAAAGTCAATTTTACTTTACTGGATTTAAAATAAAGTTTATATATATATATATATATATATATATATATATATATATATATATATATATATATATATATGTGCTAAACATTGTGTACAAAAAAGGTTTAAAATATAAATGTTACAATAAGGTCATTTTTTCCCACTTCAACTCGTCTCGCCATTTTTCAGATGAGTTTTAGCACTTAAAGATATTTTTAGTATTGTAAAGTGTCATCACTTTGAAGGAGCTTCTCCATGCATTTCCCACTAATCGATAATAATATTCATGGTCAATTATTTTTATTTTTGATTATAATTGATTTTATTCATTAGTTGTTGCAGCACTAGTTTGGTCTTTGTTGACTTGTCATTGATCACATGACTTCAGTTGCCCTTGTTGTATAAGGCAACAGCAGGAGAAATAGTCTACTTTCCACTAAATACGTCTCTGTGTATGTTTGTATACGCAATTATGAGAAAGGGAAAATAAATTTAACCCAGAACGTTTTTTTGTCCACAAAGCATGTAATGAGCTGAATGCTCTGTGGACATTTAATGCGTGTAAGACGTTCCGGGTCGGTTAGGATGCTGCCTTAGAAGGCTGCTACATATGTAGGCGGTAAAAATCGAGGCAGCTTACTAGGTTTGGAAATAGACCCTGAACATTGTCCTGCTCTCTATCAAGCCGTAAACGTTGCAGTGTTTTTTGATACAATGCGAGTGCTGTAATGGGACTGCAGTTCAAAGGCTGCTCTGATTGTTCTGAGCTCGTAATAGAGTCTGTGCATTAGTCTGATCACTCGAACCCATCTCCAATTTCCCATGACTCTACTGTTTTGATGTGCGCTTTCTTTGAATTAAGACGTCTGCTCTTATACATGCGTCTGTGTGTCTTTGAGGATGGAAAATAAGACAACGCAGGGCTCTTAGCAGTATTCCACACACGCAAACATGAAAAGCGACGTCTTTGTGCTCGGTGAGTGTGAGTGTGTGTACTCTAATCCCAGACTGCTTTCAGCATCGGTGACTGAGCAGGTGGCCACTACTGGATGTGAGTGCAAAACGTTTACAAACACACACACGCTTTCTTTTAACCTTGTTGTGCAGGTGTCCTTTTAGTGAGCTCTGTATTAGTGGGCTTATTTAGCTGTATCTTGGGGACAGATTTGTCCCTAGAAGTGAGCTAAACCTGACAAAACTTCCCTTTGGGGATATTTTGGGATGCCCTCCATTGGAACAATGGTTTGTAAATAAAGCAAACACATTTTTTGACTTCTAATAATACAAAATGTTTCATTTTATGATAGGAATGGCCCGTGGATTAGTCTGTAGTACTGTAAATTTAGTTAGCTTTACGGTATGAAAAAAACAATAAAAGTATGCCATGTTGAATTGACACAATAGCAAATAAAGAGGACAGTCTTATAGGATTATGGATGAGGGTTAAAGGGTGATTCGGATGCAACATCACAAACTGAAAGTTAAAAAAATGGCTTCTACAGATCTGTCCGCCAATGTGGACACCATACATCAGGCTAAGACAATAGCACAACGCTCCTGAACAAGTCACACCATTTGAGGTATCATTCATGTCCTTAGCTTATACATGGGACGAGTTGTGCGTTAAAAGTTTATAAGCTTTAAGGTGTTTATAACTAAGTGGGTAAGGGGTTTATGAGCCACAGCATGTAAGCAAACACACTTCATTATTTCAATTTGTTTTATGTCATATATGATTTGACACAAAGGTGTCGGGCAGCTGTCCGTAAATCTCTCTCGCCCCGCCGTGTTTTTGGTGGACGGTAACCGCTCCAGGTGGTTGGTTGGGAGCCCCTCTTCCCCTCGCGGTCGGCGACCGTTCCTCCACATCCAGGCGACCGGGCTCCTCCGGCGAATGGCCGCAGCTGCTCCGTTGGGGTGGATGGTAGTGGCGAGGATGGTAATGGCGCATCCCTCCTCCTTCCCGGATTTTGGCACCAGTGTGAAGGGGTTTACAGGGATAGGAGGAGGCGAAAACCGGCTTGACAATATAAATAATAGTTTAATATAAAATTGAAACCAAAAAACAAACACACAAATGCGTCGGACAGCTGTGCGTCGCACTGCAGCTTCCAGTCGGCCTTTATCCCTCTCTGAGGCTTGATTAGTCTGATTAGGGGTCGAGTGTGCGGAATCACGACCCTGCCCTGCCCTCTGCCCTGCCACAGGGTTATATAAGTGCAGACCATTTACCATTTTTTTATTATCAATGTTAAAATGTATGGATTAAATACTTCCCTGTAGAGATAAAAGTGTAGACGTTTTGTTGCAGTTTGAATTTGATATTTCATGGAATGATTTTTCAAAACATACTTTGAGTGAGCTCACACTTGTTTGTTTATATATCTTTACACTTTCTTCTGGGAGTTGAAAGCCCAAGAGACTCCTGTAGGCTGCAGTTGGACTATAAATATCATGTTTAGTTTCCTTCTAGAAGTTGACATCGCTACAGGAAGGGAAACCAGGAGAGAGCGAGAGAGAGCGAGTGAGTGAGCGAGGGAGCGAGTGAGTGAGAGAGAGAGAGTGTGTGTGTGAGTGAGAGAGAGAGAGAGAAAGAAAGTGTGTGTGTGTGTGTGAGTGAGAGAGAGAGAGAGAGAGAGAGAGAGAGAGAGAGAGAAAGTGTGTGTGTGTGTGTGTGTGTGAGTGAGAGAGAGAGAGAGAGAGAGAGACGTAGAGAGAGAGAGAGAGAGAAAATGTGTGTGTGTGTGTGTGTGTGTGTGTGTGTGTGTGTGTGTGTGTGAGAGAGAGAGAGAGACAGCGAGAGAGAGAGAGGGAGAAAAAATATCCATTAAACATGTCACACTGGATGTAGAAATGTCAAACTATTGCAGTTCTTGCTGCACATAACCCAGGACCTCCAAGCACTAACTAGCTCACCTGTCTGTTTCACAAGCTGGTTTTATAACTAAAAGTTTCCAAAAAAAAAAAAAAAAAAAAGGAAAAGAAAGACATAAAGAATCTCTCTGAAAAAAATGTTTCTGTGAAGCCACACAAATAAACAAAGCTACCATATTCCCAACACTGAACTACCTAAACTAACTTTAACTTTCGGCAGCATCCAATATTTCATCATGTGTGCAACACAAACAATATTTATCCTCGTTGCAAGTGAACTCATACGTATTTAATGTAGTTTGGGTCGTATTTCCATTGACCTTGGATAGTTAACAGAGAATTCTACCATGTGACCAGATGAATTTGCAATTACATTTTTATATATTTTTTTTACAAATTTTTCCTATAAACTGTTGAACACATATGAGTGTTGGATATTCATGTTTTTGAGACATTAAAGACATTAAATAATAAATAATAAATAATTATTATTCAAAGTAATGCCCAGTATCATCCAATCACAGTCAACCATGTTAAAATAAAAAGTTGCATTATAAATTCTGAATCTATGCACTGATGATCATTGTCCCATGTGTGCCAAACATGTTGAGTGATCCAAACATCATCTGCAGTGTGAAACTGAACTTTTGACCTGATTTTAGGAGTGAACGCACTTAGCAGCATAGAGAACTATTGGATGCTCCCTTGCTCCCTATTTAGTGAATGACTTCACCTCCAGTGTGCTGTCAGTCTTCACTGGTCTCAGAACAGTTTGAAATGCACCTTATTTCCATCCTAACTCCATATAAAACCTCTGAAAGCAACATTTTTCAGCTTTTGGATGAACCCATTTATACTCAGTGTGAAAATGCACAGTAAATATAGGGATGCATTAACTTATGTTAATGAATAGAACCGTGATATCAGAATTAAACATAACAAAATATATATTAAAATGAAGCAAAATGACCCACAGATATGTTGAAAGTTAATCAAAATTACTAGCTAACAATAAAATAACTTTTTCTACTTTTGAGGAAATTCGGTACCGGAGTACACATATGTGGACATCATGTTTATCAGCACGCTGAAGTGTGAAAAATGAGCTGATTTTTTAAAGCAGCATATCAAACTAAACTAGAGACTCTACTCTTTATAACCAAACATGTTTCAATGAAAAAAAACGTAGAGATTTCTTACTAGAGGCACTTTTGTTGGCGCTGCATCCATAGGAGCGCTTCACGGAAATTGACTGCATGCTGTTGTGTCACGTGACTCGGTGCGTCAGAACTTTAACCCTTAAATGACAGACTAGAGTCTTGTGAAGTATCCAGTCGGTTTTTATTTATTTAAATTATGCATTGCATATAGCGAAGCCAAAATACAATGTCCACGCATGTGGACGCGGGGTCGCATAAGGCTAAAGTGAGGCCACTGCCAATGCATCGAAAATACGGACCGCGATATTCAATAAAATTTGGAGTTTGGAACAAACATGAAATTGAGTAAATTGAGATGGAAATTTGTCTCCAAACTCCATTGGGCAAATAGTTTTTTTTAATGTTTTTATCCAATGGGATAAAAAATAAGCTTAATTCAAGATTTTTACTGGAAACAAGATCAAAACACGGTTTAAGAAACTTGTGTTTAAAATTTCATAACTTATAAAAGCCTTGTTCTTGCTGCTTGAGAGAAGACCACTATATCTATCGACCTCAGCAGCTGCTGACCATCTCATTTCTTTCTCTCCTTCTTTCTAGTTTCTCCATCCTATAGTGAGTCTCAACAGCTATTTGAACATGTTTTCCAGGCTGCCTGAAGGCAAAGACACACACACACACACACACACACACACACACACACACACACACACACACATTGACTTTCTTGGTATTGTAGAGCCACACTGGCAATGTATTTGAGGCTTAATGTGACTGAACAGAAAGCTGAGGAATGAGATATGGGGAAGGACTATATCCTGCTGCCGCCCACAGATGTCTTTATTTATGTCTGCTGATACTGAGACTTCCATACCTGTGCCCATAAACAGTACAGTGTTTGCTGCTATACTTCACCTCTGACAGCATGTTCCACATGATAAATGAGATTTCTCTGGTCTTTGTGGTTTTGGAAGAGAGTCTTTTAGAGGATTCCAACAGTCTTTCCTTTTGTTAGTTAAGTTCAGTAATTATTTTGGCTTGAGTTTTCCTTTTTTAATTGGAGCTTTGGCCTCATTTTAACTAGTAACCTTGTTTTTATTTCTACATTCCTATGCCAGTGTTGCGGAAACGAAGGCGAATATTGTTCACTTTCTCAGGAACATGTAACATGAATTCATTGTGTTTTAACTCTTTGAATTAACTGATTTACTGAAATTAACCGAGTTACTAAAATGAACCGATTAAATGAAATCAGGATTTCCATGCTTTTCAAATCAGACACTTCAAGATTTTCTTCTCTCTCTCTCTCTCTCTCTCTCTCTCTCTCTCTTTTTTTTTTACTTCTTCCCATTTTTGAACCGTTCGAATGAACGGATTCACTGAAATTAATCCACATGCTGAAATTTTTCACATTTTCCAAATTCGTCTTTTTGTGTCTTTTGTTTCTTTTTCAACTGGTTTATTTAACATGCATCACTTTTCTGTGGCTCAGGTGGTGGAGCGGGTCGGCTGCTAATCGCAGGGTTGGCGGTTCGATTCCTGGCCCACACGACTCCACATGCCGAAGTGTCCTTGGGCAAGACATTGCCTCATGTGTGTGTGTGAGAGTGTATGTGTGTGTGTGAGAGTGTGTGTGTGAGAGAGTGTGTGTGTGTGTGAGTGTGTGTGTGTGTGTGTGTGTGAGAGTGTGTGTGTGAGTGTGTGTGTGAGAGAGTGCGTGTGTGTGAGAGAGTGCGTGTGTGTGTGTGAGAGTGTGTTTGAGAGTGCGTGTGTGTGTGTGAGAGTGTGTTTGAGAGTGCGTGTGTGTGTGAGAGTGTGTTTGAGAGTGCGTTTGAGAGTGCGTGTGTGTGTGAGAGTGCGTTTGAGAGTGCGTGTGTGTGTGTGTGAGAGTGCGTTTGAGAGTGCGTGTGTGTGTGTGAGAGTGTGTTTGAGAGTGCGTGTGTGTGTGAGAGTGTGTTTGAGAGTGTGTTTGAGAGTGCGTTTGAGAGTGCGTGTGTGTGTGTGAGAGTGTGTTTGAGAGTGCGTGTGTGTGTGAGAGTGTGTTTGAGAGTGCGTTTGAGAGTGCGTGTGTGTGTGAGAGTGTGTGTGTGAGAGTGCGCTTGAGAGTGCGTGTGTGTGTGAGAGTGTGTTTGAGAGTGCGTTTGAGAGTGCGTGTGTGTGTGAGAGTGCGTTTGAGAGTGTGTTTGAGAGTGCGTGTGTGTGTGAGAGTGTGTTTGAGAGTGTGTGTGTGTGAGTGTGTTTGAGAGTGCGTTTGAGAGTACGTGTGTGTGTGAGAGTGTGTGTTTGAGAGTGCGTTTGAGAGTGTGTGTGTGTGAGAGTGTGTGTTTGAGAGTGCGTTTGAGAGTGCGTGTGTGTGTGAGAGTGCGTTTGAGAGTGTGTTTGAGAGTGCGTGTGTGTGTGAGAGTGTGTTTGAGAGTGTGTGTGTGTGAGTGTGTTTGAGAGTGCGTTTGAGAGTACGTGTGTGTGTGAGAGTGTGTGTTTGAGAGTGCGTTTGAGAGTGTGTGTGTGTGAGAGTGTGTGTTTGAGAGTGCGTTTGAGAGTGCGTGTGTGTGTGAGAGTGTGTTTGAGAGTGTGTGTGTGTGAGAGTGTGTGTTTGAGAGTGCGTTTGAGAGTACGTGTGTGTGTGAGAGTGTGCGTTTGAGAGTGCGTTTGAGAGTGCGTGTGTGTGAGAGTGTGTGTTTGAGAGTGCGTTTGAGAGTACGTGTGTGTGTGAGAGTGTGCGTTTGAGAGTGCGTTTGAGAGTGCGTGTGTGTGTGAGAGTGTGTGTGAGAGTGCGTTTGAGTGTGTGTGTGTGTGTGTGTGTGTGTGTGAGAGTGCGTTTGTGTGTGTGTGTGAGTGTGTGTGAGAGTGCGTTTGAGTGTGTGTGTGTGTGTGTGTGAATGGGTGAACGAGACACAGTGTAAAGCGCTTTATAGAACTGCTAAGGTTAAAAAGCATTATACAAGTGCAGACAAAAAATAATAACAATAATAATAATAATCAATTAAATAATAACCGATTTACTAAAATGAACTGAAATCAGATTTTCCTAGTTTTCCAAATCAGGCAAAAGCCTGGCTTTAGTCTTTGTTTTTTTTTTTTTAATATTTTTTCTTAACTGGTTATTAGAAAAAATATATATAGTTTGAATGAACCGATTCACTGAAATAAATCCATTCACTAAAATCAAACTTTCCAATTTAGTCTTTTTATTGCTTTCTTTTCTTGTTTCAACTGGTACATTGAACATGAATCACTTGTTTTCAATTGTTTGAGCTAACCGATTTTTCTGAAATGAACCTATTCACTGAAATCAGACTTTCCAAACTTTCCAAATCAGGCTTTTCCAGGCTTTTGTTTCTTGTGTTTCTTTTTTTAAGTGGTTGGTTTAACATGAATCACTTTTTTGAACTGTTTGAGATGGCCTATTCGCTGAAATGAACTCGTTCACTTTAATCAGGCTTTCAACACTCGCACGCAAAAGGTACTTTCTTGGAGAGTGTGTTTGATAATTGATTAACTTGGCTCTATAGCTGCGTTCGCAACACAATGTGAAAATAAATTGGCAATGCCGGTTTAGTCACAAAAATGGTTAACTTTTTAGTTGCTCTCCAACACTGTCCTATGTTTATCATAAGCAGTCATAATTTCCACTGTCAGACTTTGGCTTCCTTAAACTCAGCGTGCTCTCTCTCTCTCTCTCCCTGCATTGATGTGATGTAGCTTGACTGAAGTTGATTCCACTCCAGCGGAGACGCAAGGACAAAGACATGCACTTTAGTTCTGCCATGCTACACGGACTCCACTTCCCTTTTCATCTGTATCGTCGTGATGGGAGTACTGTCATGCATGTCAAATGTCTCAGGTGTGCTGCGTACAGATCATGACCTCTAACCTGCTGCATCTGGTCATAACCCAGCATATCTGCGGCTCACCCGCAGTTTGTCTCTGTCTGTTTTGATGATGCTCATGCATACGGTACCACTGCTCTTCTGCAAGTTTTCAATGCGGCTTCCTTTTGCTTTGTTAGTTTCATTTTCAGGGCTGTTGTATTGTCCTGACTGGGAATGCCACTCTGTGTGTGTGTGTGTGTGTGTGTGGCTTCACTTAAAAGGATATTTCACCCAAAAATGAACTTTCTGTCATTATTTACTCACCATCATATTGTTTAAAATGCATATGACTTAAAAAGTCTCTAAAACACTCAGGAGTGTACTGAGAGACTCTCTGTGGAGCTCTGGGAGCACTCTGTGCACTCTCCAACCATGTGCATACTAAAATGTTCTCATAATAACCTTGCTACGAGATGCTCGTGCTGCCTTCAGGGGCTAAACCAGCATGTAGCAGTTGATGGTCTAATTACGCCCCCTAATTACCCAGCAGTACATTAATACTCTGGAACAGAGTCCCTGTTAGGATAAAATGCTCTAACTGGTATTGTTTTATTTGCGGTCTAAGTGCTTTCAGAGGCTCATCTGATGAAAAGAAGCCATCAGAAACACACATATAAATATGTGAAAGCCTGTGAAAAATTGCTTTGAGATTGCTGTGAATGAAGTTACATTTATATTGAAGCCATGACTTCTGAGGTTTGGAGGGCAGCACAGGCTGACAGTGAACTCAGACGTGTATTTTTTGGTTCTCGGTCTCAGGAACATCAACGATGAAAGAGCAGGTTATTTTTACTTCAGACATCTCAAGAAAGTGCGTCTTCTGATGTCGATATCTGAAATGTCACCCCTGACATTTTTTATACTGCTTTATTTTTTACAAACCTAATACTAAAGTTTCTGTTCATAGTTTTATGACAATGACATTGGGTTTTGGAAAGATTGAGAGCTAGAATGTGGATTTTCAATGTTGAGATTGCTGTGAAACGACACCTTGCAGTGCAGCATAGGAATATTGTTTAAGATATAATATTATATTGAAAGTATTGTATTCTTGTAGACAAGTAGAGCATGGCATCGGCAAGGCCAAGGGTTCGGATCCTAGAGACTGCGCAAAGCCTTTCTAGCAAATCAGTCCACTGTCGGCCAACTTTGGAATGCTCTCGGGAGGCTATTTCCAGGCATGCCGGTGCAGCTCCTATCTACTTGAATGGGGAAAGACCAAAATCTCAAAAATGGTTGGTCAAGTTTATGATCAAAGAACATATTTCAAATCAGCAATACAATCTAACAATAATAGTATCATACATTGTGATTCTTTACCTCATATTACGCTAAAAAACAACATTTTCCCAGCTTATATAGCTAACATGCATGCATGTTCTCGAGATGATTGACAGGCGATGTCTGTTTCTAAAAGGTGATTGGCTCATTTAACTGTAAGGCAGGACTTACAGGACTTACGTTCTACATCCATTGACTGTTGGGTGCTAGAGCTCCTTGGTTGGACGTTCCAGTTTCTCCCATTCAGTTTAATAGTATTGGCCCGTCTCTGCTAGATAGTGTCTGGAATTCATGAATAAAATATATTGCTTAAATGCACTGTAAGCTTTGGATAAAAGCATCTGCCAAATGCATAAATGTAAATGGTAAAATTATCCAGAAAAGGAGATGAAGGCCAAAAGGATTTGGAGATGGAGAGAATAGGACCCATTATGACATCAGCATCTGCAGCAGGCAGGCCATAATGACATCATCAGGTATCCAAAGGCCATTATGACATCATTGGAGGCCAGATATTGAACACCTAACATTTCTATCAGCTGCTTTCAAGTCACATCAGTATTATCGTATTTAAGAAATGAACGCGCGTGAATGCCGCCACAGTGTCTTCATTACCAGTTGGGAGCATTTAATTTAAAAGTCAGAGGTAATTTTTTAAGTTGTAATTGTGAACATTGATTGCACGATTTAGTTTGTACACATTTTGTTTACTGATGATGATATAGAATTGCAATGAAGCTTGGCAGAAAATACTCATTTAGCCCTTTCATGAGATGACAGGCTTGTGCGACAAAACTCATTTTCAATCATTCTCTGTGGCAGTAAGCATCAATTACACACCAAATGTGCTTCATTTACTCGTCATTTTGTTGTGTGAGTGCTGAAGAAAATCCAGCCTATATCCAAAAGTGATAAAGAGAGGAATAAATAGGAAATTGCCTTATGCATCCTTTTACTTCTGATGGAGATCACTTTGTGATTGAATCACAATTTATTTCTGGTCTTGTAAGTCTGAACTTCTCAGGAGGGCAACATCCACACTCTTCCGTTTTTGTGTAAAAACTCTACCTCTATCTATTATCATTTTCCAAAGTATATGATATTGTGTAGCATTTACAAAATGCTCCATTTTCAGTGGAGAAAAATGCCATTCCATTGGATGCATTGAAATAAATGTGTTTTTAAACTAAAACTTAGCCATGTACATGTGGCCTAAAGGCATGGACACATTTATCTTTGCATGACAAAATCCTGGGGGCGAAGAAGGCTTGGGCGGATGTTGAGCACGTGTGAAACCAACCAGAAATATCTGCCAAAAAGCCTCTTTTAATGCTGCACTTTATGCTTTGGGAGAGTTAAAAAGAAACTCGCTGTAAAAATGTTGTCCTTGTGCAGTGTGTATATTCAGTTTAGCTGTGTACAAAGCACCGTCCATATAGTGGTCAGTGGCAAACAAAACAATTTCTATCGGTCAACGTGGCAAATTCGCCTTTCAAAGTTCACCAAACTTGAACTTGACACAAAATTCGTGCAGGGAAATTCTTCGCCACTTGAAGTCCATCACACGAAATTCACATTTGCAAGGATTCCCATTGAAATGTCAGTATTTCAGCCACAGAATTCCGCCGTGCAAAAGGAAATTTGAACGCACATTAAGGAAATGTTCGGAAATTTAGACTGTGGCATGGAGGAGTGCGGGGCCGGGTCGTGATTCCGCACATCCGGCCCCTAATCAGGCTAATTAGCCCTTGAGAGGGATAAGGGTCAACCGAAGACAAAGACGGGTGTGCGGAATCCCTACATCTTTTTTACAAAGTACGCAGTCATTTAGAGCCTTTAGTGGAGAATATGCTGTTAAAGTGTGGATTAAAGGCGTGAGCATAGCAAAATCAATACTTTTTTTCAAACAAAAACGTTTTAGGCCATGTCCACACTAATCCATTTCCATCTGAAAACTCAGTTTTCATATTCCCAACCTCATTTTTTCCCAAGGTATGCAGTAATGTAGAGCGTTTCCAAAGCGCTCTGTTTTCGCTTGAGGAAAACGCTGTTCAAGTGTTGATGAAAGGTGTAAATGGAACGAAATCTATGCATTTTGAAATTAAAATCTATTTAGTAATGTCATTTGATTTCCAAAGTATTTGGTATGCTAAAGCATTTTCCAAAATTCTGTTTTCAATGGAGGAAAACATGGTTCCAGTGTGGATAAATGTATAAGTGAGGGATAAATGTAGCAAAATCGATGCGTTTTCAAACAAAAATGTATTCCAATGGACGTGGGACAAGTTCTAGAATGTTTGTTGGAAGGCTTCTAGAGTTATGGTAAAGATTCTATGGGGGTGTAGAGAGGAGCCAATGATTCTGGATGGGAGTGGATTTGGATTTCTGATGTTTGTGGGTGGATATAAGCCATTTTGGAAAAAGGCCAGGGATGGATATAGAAAGAGCAGATGGCACCATGTCTTAAGTAAAGGATGGAGACTCTACAAGGAGCAACGAAGGTCACTGTGAACACCACAACACACACACAATCTGTGAGCCATTGACTTTAGGTTGGAGGACCGCGCAGCAGCGGCACATTTGAAACACACTCACACACACACACACAGCGGTATGCTTGTCTGCAGCGTTAGCCTCTGCATTCTTCTCTTGTGCTTTTTTTAATGTACTTTAAAGTCAACATGAAATCAAAATTGACCCTGTTTACTTTCTTAGTACATGTTTATGATCAAATCGTGGATGTTATTCCAAAGGGAAAAAAAAGAGCCATTGGTGCTCTGGATTTTCCTATGGGTTTTTATAAAGGCAGTTTTGGATTTATGAGTAAAGTAAGGTCTGTGGTAAACATTACTTGAAGATACTTGTTTTTTTTTTGTGAATGTAAATTTTGAAGCAGCTATGTTTTAAAAAAATATATGATGCTAACAAGTTGCTAGATTAGATCTACAGTTTTCCCATTTCGTCAGGCACATTCACTCACATGCCTATGGTATTTGTAGTCCTTATGTAGCAACTAGTTCGCAACATACATATATTTTTTTTTTTAATTATTCACAGCAGCTTCAAAATTCAAGTTTGAGGCATTACTGTGTGTAATTTATGTTATTGAAGTATCTTCAAGAATATTTTTTACAACAGACTTTAATTTACCCATAGGACATTCCAGAGGGAACCCATGGCGAATTGGCCTTGCCTGGGAATCAGGCCTTGCCTCCCCTCAATCCTCCTGTCATTTACAGACACTTTTCACAACACAATTAATCGTATCTTCATTTATAAAATCAAGTTCCGTTCTCTCCTTTTTTCTTACATTCTCATTGAATATACAGTTTCATGTTGACTTCAGATTCTAGACTGATCTCACTGTGAATTCGGCATCAGTAGATTGCATTACATTACATTTTTGCATTTGGCAGACGCTTTTATCTAAAGCGACTTACAGAGCCCCTTATTACAGGGACAATCCCCCCGGAGCAACCTGGAGTTAAGTGCCTTACTCAAGGACACAATGGTGGTGGCCGTGGGGTTCAAACCAGCAACCTTCTGATTAGCAGCCCTGTGCTCTAGCCACTACGCCAACACCACTCTTCAGCTGAGTCTGTAAGTGTTGTTTGAACATACCGGTATGTGTAAGCTCCAATTTTTGGGTGAATTATCCACAGAGTACCACTAAAAGCAAGTTTTTTTTAGTTGTAAATGATGTTCTACAGATAACAGGAATGCATATTTTATTAACACTATTCCTTAAACCAAACCCCAATGCTAAACACATCCGTCACTGGTGTAAAAATGCAATTTTAGAGTGAAAATACAAACTCTGAATCGTGCTCATCTTTATGTGAACGTGATTACTTTTGGTTTCCATGGACCAGAATCCGTGCTTTGGTGGTCAATAGGTAGCGCTAGAGGGAAATGTGTTCACGCTTGAACTTTCGGGAACATCATGTCAATTTCTTGTGTGATCATGTTATAAAAATAATAATGAAATCAAAAGATATACTAATCTTTGGTTATTTCAAGACTGGACTACTGTAATGCACTGTTGGCCGGCCTCCCAGCTAGCACGATTAAGCCACCGCTGATGGTCCCGAATGCAGCAGCGCATCTGATCTTCAATCAACTAAATAGAGCTCATGTCACCCCCTCTTGATTTCGCTCCACTGACTACCTGTATTTGCCCACATCAAATTCAAGGCTTTGACTCTGACCTTCCGGACAGCTAATGGATCAGCACCCTCTTCCTGTAATTCACTCCTCCAGGCCTGTGTCCCCACTTGCTCTTTGCGGTCAATGAACGAGCAGCGCCTGTTCGTCCCATCTCAAAGAGGCACAAAGTCCATTTCACAATCTTTCACTTTCTCTGTTCCTCTTTGGTGGAATGAGCTTCCTACCTCCTCCCGATCTGCTGAGACCATCTCAACATTCAGGAAGCAGCTTAAAACTCACCTATCCTGTGAGCTCTTTACCAGTCCAATCCACAATAAATAATACTGAAAGCGATTTTAGACGTTCTACAATGTCAACAATCTGAGCCATTGGATTAGCCATGCAACTTCTTTCCAAAACCCCGCACTCCAAAGAGACCAGATGAGCTTTATTGAGACTGATGTTGAGCAGAAACAGTTGGCAAAAACAACGGCAGCAAAATAGCGCACTCACCTGAAAACTGTTATGAGCAACATGGCATAAAAATGGCATTAAGCCTCAATAATTTTAAGCTGCAACCACAATACTACACGAATGCGCAAAATGATTGACAGGCAGAAAATGTCATTGACTGCGGCCTGTGTACACTTTTTTTGTTTACAGTTTACACAGTTTAGTGGTGTCACAGAGACAGGTCAAATCATTTTTATTTGTATAGCACCTTTCACAACACATCGTTTCAAAGCAGCTTTACTGAAAATCATGCATTAACAGAAAATGAAACTGTGATATCTGTAATGTCTTAGAGTCATCATTGAGATGGTGAGCTTTCTCACGAGGCACAACACTTATTCCTTTGATATCTTTCAGGGAGTAGGATGATTTTTTGCATACCTTTCCTGCTACTCTGAGAACTTGGCAGTGCAATACCGCAGTTATTATTGACTTTTGTATGACAAATTGCTTGCTACTTTCCATATTTGTTAGATGCTTTTGATAAAAGTGCCTGCTAAATGACTAAATGTAACTGTAAATGTATTCCAATGTGCATACTTTCATACACATTATGAAATGTTGCTAGTGATGGGAAAATACATACTTTTGAGAATGCTGTAAGTAGAGCCAAAACAATATGGGATTTTTGAGACCGTTAAAGATATGGTGTCCGATATATTTAATTTATGAGCTGGAATGAAATCTATAAAACTCTATGTGGATTGTTCACCGATATGACAATGCAAAAGTACTCCGAAAACTGCTTTCTTGAAAAAATATTTTTGAGCATAGTGTACTTCTGTGAAATATACTATTCTATTATGCCATTGATGCCTGGGAGGTTACTTTGTTCTTAAACATTTGGCAAAAACATAGAGGTGAATTAATGAAGTGATAAACATTTTACTGTTATCTACAACAAAGCCATTTTGCCGTTATAATTGTTGCCTTGGAAATGACTAACTTACGAGGTCTGAGGACATGAATGGCTCCGAGTAGAACCTCTGAGTTGCCATATTGCAATTACTGTAATTCCGACATTATGTGAACGCACCATAACGCATGAGACAGGAGAAGATGCTGTTGGCAACTCAGCGTCTCCTATCAACGGTGTTCCAAGATGACTGTGTATTATGGCTGCTGCTCAGCTGTTTATAAAGCCATCTCACTCATCTGCATGCCATTTTTAGCATTCACTTGCACACAGAATTGAATTGAATATTTGTGTCTCCAACAAATTATTCTGCACAGCTTCTTTACAGCTGTATTTGGGTCTGAGCTTTGTGCCGTTAGGCTGTATAATCTATATAATCCGAATTGCCATCAAAGCTGTTTTCAGACTCTAGCCTGCATGAAAATTGGTCTCAGGTAGCCAGACTGTTGATTATTGGCATGGATTATGGATTGGATTATTGGTTGATCAATGGCTTTTAATTGATGAATTTGGCATAGTCATCATCCACTGACAGATTATGGCAGATGGCAGATTATTCTGCCCAATGTCTGTCTATATTTATCTAAGACCACGTCCACTCTTATCTGTTTTCATATAAAACTAAATTTTCTGTCTCCTGAAGTTAACGTTTTCCAATGTACACTCACTTAGCACTTTATTAGGAACACTACAGTGCTAATGAAGTGCCTAATGTGATCTTCTACGGTTGTAGCCCATCCGGTTTGACGTGTTGTACATTCTGAGATGCTATTCAACTCGCTACAATTGTACAGAGCGGTTATCTGAGGTACCGTAGCCTTTCGGTCAGCTTGAACCAGTTTGGCCATTCTCTGGTGACCTCTCTCGTCAACAGGGCGTTTCTGTCCACAGAACTGCCGCTCTCTCTGTATGCGTTTTGGTTTTGGCAGCATTCTTAGTAAACGCTAGAGACTGTTGTGCATGAAAATCCCAGGAGATCAGCCGTTACAGAAATACTCAAACCAGCCCATCTGGAACAAACAATCATGCCAGGGTCAAAATGACTTTTTTACCCCATTCTGATTAACTGAAGCTCCTGACCTGTATCTGCATGATTTTATGCATTTGCACTGCTGCCACACGATTGGCAGATTAGATAATCACATGAATAAGTCAGTGTACAGGTCTTCCAAATAAAGTGTTCAGAGCTTTTTGGAAACACTTAGTAGAGGAAAACGCCATTACAGTTAGGATGAGAGGCGGAAATGTAGCGTAATCAATGTGTGGACATTGCCTAAGCTTATATGTTCAGTCTATAAAATGTATTGATAATCAGTCCTCAATATGACAACGTAAAGTCACTGTTGCTGTATAAAAGTATACTTTCATAGTTTGTTTTTCATGCGTTTTGTAGCCTCATTATACTGCATGCTAATTGCCAATGTTCTCTTTTGCATTAAATCCCAGAATTGAAACTTCCAGAGATCTAGGAGATTAAACTTGAGATCCCCAGTCTCCAAAAACAGATTGTACTGTTGGCAGTCATGTGCATTGGGAGTGGATGTAGTCTACTGATCCTTTTAGGACTGCAGCCAGAAAGAGCCCCTCTAGGATGACAGTTCATAGGGCCTGAAGTGTGTTCTTGTGGAACAGAGTTTAACATCTGTCTGGGCTGTTTATTTTAACCTGAGTTGTTCTGTAGAGAGCATCAGATGTCTGGAGAAACAGCTGCAATAATTAACGTGTAAGTGTAGACCCCTTCGGTTAATATGGCAAAACTGTTTAGGCTATATAGCAACATGCATTTAATACTTTAACAGCTTCTTGCACTTGACAATAGATGAAGGAAATGTTTTGCCTTGTATGGACCTTCAGAGCTGACATTTTCTTCTAAAAATCAATAGAAGAAATTCATACATATCTGGGATGGCAGAAGCCATAAGTCCACATAATTTTAACGTCATTTTAAAATATTAGTTTTTTGATTTTAATAGCTGAATACCTCATAAAGAACTACACTACCCATGAATCTTCGGTGCTACATGAAGCAACCCCTGAGGCAGTGCAATATCTGACTGACTTGGACTTTAACTTATGACAACTTTCCATGTAATGCTGCCTGTGTTCTGCTGGTCATTATAGCAAAATAAACCCCCACAGACTCATACAAGGGTAATACACCCTGTCTTTGTTCATTTTGCAGTAATAATCTTCTGACTGTACGTTATCCCTCACATATGGCAGGTTTATTATAAGGTTGAGTGTTGCTTTCAGTCAAGTTCTGTTCAAATGAGTGGCCTGTTTTAAAAGCACCCACTCTGACCTGTTCAAACCCTTTGTCAGGCTTCAGAGAGTCAGATAGCAGGTGCTAGCAGCAGTCATTGGGTATGAGTGTTTTTCAGGTGAATATCTGATGATGGCCATTGTAATGTAGCATCTTATTCATGCATGTATTTCATGTGTATCTTAGCTCTTCTTCATATGGAGTGTGTGTGTGTGTGTGTGTGTGTGTGTGTGTGTGTGTGTGTGTTGCTGGACCTTTGATTGTGAATGTGCTAAACTGCGCAGAGCAGACAGCTCATTAAAACAACACAAAGGCGTAGAATTTGACTCTGTTATTTGGCCTCTCTCCATTATTTATTCAGAGTGAAGTTTGGGAGCTTTTAGCATCTGAATAAAACAGGAACTTGTTATGAATTATAGGTGTGAAGTTTTATGTGTCTGTCTGCAAGTATGCCATGTCAAGGTACACAAAGAGACAGATAGTGTGTGTTAGTTGGTATGATTTGTTTTATTAAAAATTTTCAAACAAAGCATTCCTCAATATAAAGAAATGGACCAAAATAGCATAATTTCAAGTAACATTAATTGTTTCCCAAAGTGGTAGGTTGACTAATTGAAAGAACTAGACTCCAAAGGTTCTGTATTCAGTGCAATGGGTATTAAACCCTCATCCTTTACAGTATTCATCTTGGGTATCCACTTTGCCACAGCAATCGTGAAGCCGCATTTACATGATTTGAGCCTCTTTGAACTCCAAATGAAAAGCGCTTGGAGAGAACGTCTTGTTTTGCTTTTAGGCACTATGATACTTCATCCGAATTGTCTGGTAAGTTATAAGCCCAACGTGACACCAGGGAAATGCTGATCCTTCACTCCTGCAGGCCATCTGAATGCAGCTTATCACAAGTCCCATCTGGGTTAATTTTGTATAAACAATTCCAGTAAAGAGGTCCTTTCTCCATAATTGATTCCTGACATGGAATCACTGTTCTCTCTCTCTCTCTCTCTCTCTCTCTCTCTCTCTCTCTGTGTGTGTGTGGTATATATGTCAGTGTTATGACACATTGCAAAGGTTCTGGCATATTCCATCCAGTGTTTAGAACATGGAGCTGAATAAATTGTCAAAATCTAGTGTAAAATTGGTAAATTCATTAATAATGGATTAAAAATTTTAAATTAATCACATGCATTATTTTTACAGCTCTAATATACAGATTTATATTAGTGCTGTCAGTTTATTCAAATTTTTAATTGCAATTAATCACATATTTTGTAGTTAATCGTGATTAATTGCAGATTGTGGAAAGTTGTTCCACAGTATAAAGATAGAAATGCTCTAAAATAGCACCAGTTCATGTAACATTAAACAAAGTCTAAGTGGGAGTTTGACTAATTGAAAGAACTAGTCCCCATATAGGTTGCATATTAATCACAATAAGAGTTAAATCTCTTAAACATTTACATGACACTTTTATCCAAAGCGACCTACAGAGCACTTATTACAGGGACAATCCCCCCAGAGCAACCTGGAGTTAAGTGCCTTGCTCAAGGGCACAATGGTGGTGGCTGTGGGGTTCGAACCAGCCACCTTCTGATTAGCAGCCCTGTGCTCTAGCCACTACGCCACCACCATCCACATCCTCCACAATATTAAGACTGTAGCTACCTGCTTTGTTACGACAATCGTGAAGTTGCGTTCATGATTCACGTCAGGGCGTCAATGCCTGTGTCAGTCGGTGCTTTGAACTCCCCATGTAAAGTGCTTGCAGACGAATACGTGTCATTCTGCGTTTTGCTGATTGTTAAGACTTGACATGATTTTGTGGTATTTAAAATGCGCCTTAATTAGGCTGAAAAATACTTTTATTTCTTATATTTTACCTTTCTATCACTAGTCCCATCCGGGCTTGATTTGTACATTAAATAGCATTAAGAGGTGCTTTCTCCATCGTTTTATCACTGACACAGAAGCGCTGTTGTGTGTGTTGTGAAGTGTGCGTCAGTGTAACGACTCCGTGCATTTTGTTATAACATATACATATTATTATCAATATTATATAAATATTAAGAAATGTAAGGTCTCATTGTAATCAAGCTCTAACCAAATCCTATCCTCGTTCTGTATTCCAGAGAAGTTTTTTTTTGAGCTGGGACCTGCAGGATGCTCTGTCTCGCCTGCCATTGAAATCTGGTCAGTCTGTGTCTATCCCTGTCAAGATTCAGGCCAAACTGGACTTCTGTGGTCAGGAGAACCTGTTACATGACCTGAACGATGGTAAGAATCCACACAAAACCATCAAGTGCACTAACACACAAACACATTCTTATCCGTGTCCGTTCTGGTTTGTCCCGTTCAAATTGCGCTCAATTTTGTAGATTACATCACCAAAGCCATTGCCCTATAATCAAAAACGGTTCAATTGCGCTCTGATAGATAGAAAGACTGGCTTCAATTTGCCCCCGTTATGGCAGATCTGATGCAAGAAAAGTGATTTGAAATGGTGTCTCTACGTTAAAAGCACACAGACAGATCTCATATTACATTCAATAGAGAATGTCTCTCTCCTGTATTACTCTCTCTGTGATCGCTGCTGCCCTCTCTATTTCCTCCTTACCTCTCATTCCTTTCCCCATCTCATATTCAGCCTGTTTCCTTACACCTTCTTTTTCCTCTGCCACCTTTTGGTTAATACTCCTTTCATCTGCACAGTTGTGAAATTCAGAATGATAAAAAAGTCCAATAAGATCTCTTTGGTAAATAATGATAACTTTGTAAACCATCTGCTTTGTTTCTGCTTGATTTACAAACAGCTGATGAACATCCTCCTCCTCCTCTCTCCGTACCGTAGTTTCTCCTCAGACAGTGCTAAAATGTTTTAATTAATGTTGCAATAATAATTCTTAGGAATTAGTCAGATAAGACGTCTTAAATCCCTTTCTATTACTGCAGCATGCAGAGAGGGCAGTCAGTTGTAACTATTGCTGATGCTATCTCAGGTGCTAATACATTATTGCTGTTATTTAGAGGTAATATTAGCGCTGAAGCAAGACACCATTGTTTTTCTTGCCATGGTGGTTTGTAACCGTGGAAATTATTTAAAAAAGATTAAACCAAGTCATTAAAACTGCAAAGTCTTTGATGCGGCATGCCAGTTTGTGAGGCTATGCTGAGATGAACGGCTGTTTGATTTTATGCAATTTCTTGATTAGTTCCTCATAATTCTTCCCATTTTGATGTCATAATGGGATGTGAGATATGTCACGTTTTGCAGGAAATGACTTGAGGAATCATCCCAAAGTATCTGCTTTAACTGTGTCTGTGATTACCTCTCTGTTTATGTACAGTTTGAGATATTTAATGAACATGCTCCGGTGATTTATGTTGTTTTCCAGTTATGAAGCTGTTGTGCTCTTATGGGCCATTCACATTAAAATGCATATTTGCATAGACTGCGTTGTTTTTACATCGTTTTCTAGGTAAACATGCACTAGACGGACATCTTTGACCGCTGCACTGCATCACGCTGTTTTTTCAGCATCTCACGGAGGAGCGCCATGTTTTTCAGATTGTGTTTGAGGATAAAAAGTACGGCAGCTTTTGAAAAGTGCATCTGGAGAAACCTGCGTCCTGTTATATTCGTTGTGCTGCGTCTTGCTTTTTTTAGTGCAACAACGCATTTTTTGCATCAGTCTGCATGGTTTTTACATTGTTTTACTTTTTAAAAATGCGCTAGATTTAAAATAGCTTTAAAAGAACGGTTAAAAATAAAGTAAACTTTTGAAAAAACGAATCTTGTCCTATTATATGCGATGCCCTGCATCTATCTCTAAAAAAACATAGACACAGGACAACGCATATATGTATATAATAGGACAAGATTCACTTCTCGAAAGTTGACGTTCTTTTTAACAGTTCTTCTAAACCCATTTTAAATCCTTTTAATGTTCTTTTAAATCAGTCTGGAATGTTTTTACATTGTTTTTCTATGTAAACATGGTTAGACGGCCATCTTTGACCGCTGAACTGCATCTTACTTTTAACTTCTCATGCAGGAGCAGATTTTTTCTTTAGACGCTGTGTCTGGTTAAAGCATGTCCTGAGACACCTGCGTCCTGTAATATTCGTTACGCCACATCAAGCTTTTTTCAGTGCTAGAATTACTTACTTTGCACTTATCACTAAAACCAAGCCAACACTTGCGTAACACAATGGGTGCTTTACTCCTGACTTTGGTGTAACTTGATTGCAAAGTAAGCAGATACTGTAATCTAATTACAAAAAGCAGCATAAAGTATTGCATATTAAATTCTTATCAGATTATAGCTACTGACTTTCAATTAAGTTAATTACTTTTAAGTACTTTTCTTGTGTTATGCACATTTATGTTGGCTTGACAAAATCCCTAAACCATGACCAAAATAATAAATTGTAACTCCTCTTAGAGTTTTTACTATACATCCACCAAACTTGGCACAGACCTTCAGACTGTTTTAACTTGGTGTTCTATGTTTCTTTTCTTTCTCTCGAACTGATCGGATTTACAGTTTTCCCGTAGTGGACAATTGAAAATCTCAAAAATACCATAGACTTACATTGTTCAAACAGGCCAAGACTTCTGATTTCAAAATATACAAACTTTCAGACAAGTCTTTTTCAAGCCAACATCAGTTACTTTTGGCAAATTTTCTATAAAGTTTTGAAGTAATATTAAAACACTACTTATGTGCATATTCTGTGACAGCTGAAGAGTCACTTCGGGTGTGTTCACACTTGGCAGGTTTGGTTCGATTAAAACGAACGCTGGTGCGATTGCTCTGTTATTGCGGTTCATTTGAACAAGTGTGAACGCTGTCACCCGAACCTTGCTGCGCACTAAACAAGCGGGCCGATACCGCCTGAAAAGTGGGTCTCCGTCCGCTTCCAAATGAAATATGATACGGTTCGATTGATATATGAACGCAACATGGACCAAAGACGTCTAAACGGACCAAAAACAGGAAGTAATTTGCCTAATACTGACCTCAAGCATACCTGGTTCTTCTCATTATAGGAGCTGTTGCCCATTATAGTTCGGGACAGGCGACGGAACCGCCATCAGCCGTCCTTGTAGCATATCTTTATTTATATGTGCAACGGAGGAATTCCTGGCGCTGCTTTGACTCCTTTACACATTTTATTAACTCTTCGTTTGTTCTCAGCTGATGAAAATACCACCATATATACATATATAAATATAACGAGCGCATATCGCCCAGCAGCCCAACATTGTTTTGGATGTTCGGTAAGTTACGTCACAAATTATACATCATAAAAGCTGTCCAATCAGGTCGTGACTTTTCCCTGATGCCTTTGGTTTTGTTCGGTGTTCGGTGTTAAAAATGCCAGTGTGAACGCTAAACGAACCAGGACTAAATGTATAATTTTCATTTTTGGTCCGGTCCAAGAGAACCGAACTACAGGTGTGAACACACGCTTAGAGTTATAATATGGGAGAATTATTAATGGGATTACTTTTCCCACAAAGTAATCAGTAAAATAATCTGATTACATTCCAAAGTAATTAGTAATTTGTGGTGGATTACTTTTTAAAATTTCCCAACGGTGCTCTTGACACTTTTTATTTCATCCATCTCTTTATTTGTTTCAATATCATTGAATCATCTTCCAAAACCTGTCAAAAATAATTTCTTTTTTTCACCCAAAAATGGAAAATAAATACAAAGAGAGACTTCAATTATAATGAAGAGAGGCCTGGTTTATGGACCATCAAGTTTGTTTGCATATTGACATTATTTTCATGATAATTGGGCACATTTTCCCTCAAACATTCTCATAACTGTAATACAAACATATTTAATTCTCATTTATACCACATTATGAAAAATGATAAAAGGTGTGATATACATCTGCAATATGTACTGTCTGTATTTTAGGATAATTTTTTAAAATCAACTTCAGCTTTTTCACCTTTTTTCTGCTTGTCCGTACCACTTCGTTCTGTTGCTCTTTTTGTCGCCCTTTGTCTTTTTCCCTTTGTCTCTTCCTCTCTCTGTCTGTCTCCATCCCTTCTGTCAGCATAGCTCTGACTCTTGCGGTGATGTCATCGTGGTGATGCAATGCTCTGTGTGTCTCTTGGGTTCAGGGTGTTCGAGAACTACTTTATCGCACCGTTCCCTCAGTGCCTGCGCTTCGTTCCTTCATACGTCCTCTATAAATAGTCTCTCCATCTAAGTGAAGGGCAGATATGGGGGCAGACTGTCAGACTAAAGACATTAGTGCCTGAATGTTAAAATGTCAATGCAAGAGCAACATAATGAGAGGATAGCAGAGCACCATTAAAATGGGCGGCCCGTAGAGGGGTGGGGATGGCTCCTCCTTGCTAAAAGCTTGCTGGAGGTAAACGTTTACCCTTCACATGGGATGTCAGCGAACAGCAGAGCCCTTGTGCTGATGATGTCACATAAGAATGAACTCACTAGCCTCTAGAGTGCACACGATGCGACGTGGCCTGATGTGCTGCTCTGATTTCACTTAAGCAAGAAAATAAATGACGTCTGTGTCAATTTTCTCTCGTCTGTGTTTAGGGTAATGTGGTAAATGGCCTGCACTTATATAGGGCCTTTTTTAACCTTAGCGGAATTCAAAGCGCTTTACAATGTGACTCATTCCCCCATTCACATGCCAATGACGGCAGAGCTGCCATGCAAGGTGCTAGCCTGCCATTGGGAGCAACTTGGTGTTCAGTGTCTGGGCCGGGAATCGAACCGCCAACACTGCCATTAGTGGACAACCTGCTCTACCACCTGAGCCACAACTTATTAAGTGGTTTGAACACTATTTTTTATTTCAATTACACACAATACCTGAAATCACAGTATGAGATCACAGAAAGTGAAGCCTCAAGACTACAGTGTTACGGCTGTAGGGTATACATTGTTTTTCCGTGTGCTGGTATGGTTCATGCATGGTCGAGCACACTATCTTTTCAAAATACACTCATTAAACAAACGACTGCGATCGCTCCACTATTTCACTCGAGGCCCCACCCTACTTTGACCTCATTTCATTTTCGAAGCCCTGCCCTCCTCTGATGTGGTGTCTCTCTCTCGTAGCTCCGCCCTCCTCTGATCTCATTCCACTCTCTTTTCTCTGACCGGGCATCTTAGTCTTGTAAAGTTAGCAGGAGACATTACGCCATATCGTGCCAGACGTGATGTCACCTCACAGTCCGTGGGACTCATAAATGAGGGCCATTTCTCTCCGTCCAGTGTTTGAATGCTTTCACCTTGCGTTTCAGAATCAACAGCTGTTAAAACAAAATAAATACTCTTACCAGATCCTTATGTGAGCCGTTCTATCAACAAGGTCATGAAATCACAGTACAGACTTTTTATGATTGCACTATTCTCTTTTACGGAGCATCTCTTGGGCAGAAAATTAAAGAGAACCGTAAATTTAAATGTAAACATCAGATACGGTTTGCTTACGAAAACAAACAAGACGCAATTTAGTGCATGCACTTTTCACCCGGCGTCTCTTCCTCTCCTCTTGAATGTCAGAATGCATCTGAGTGCAATGCAACATGTGCCTAAGATATGGCGATAACACTGTGTACAGAAAACTCTGCAACTTGCCCTCATTATTAGGCAGAGCAGGTTGAATCCAGAAATGTCAGCACATTAGAAACACCTTCAATTAGAGCGCAAGGCCTTTGTGTGCCTGTGCGTTTTCTCCGAAAATACAAATGCCACGCTTTGCCAGACACTAAGCTATTATTTATTATTTAAATGTCTTTTAAATTGAGATAAAGCAGGACAGAAGGCACTTCATGGTAGAGGTGGTTGATGGTTTTTAGTAGTTTGTATGGCTAGGCGATATAGCTAAAAATAATATTTGGACTTTTATGAGTACAGAGTGATTTGTTTTCAGTCAGAGGAAGCTTCAAGAAGACTAAACAGAATAATAATAATAATAATAATAATAATAATTAAAATTATTAATACCTTCTCGGTATTCAAAGCACTTTACACTGTTGACTCATTCACCCATTCACACACACACACACACACACTCACACACCAATGGTGGCAGAGCTGCCATGCAAGGCACCAGCCTGCCATCAGGAGCAACTTGGGGTTCAGTGTCTTGCCCAAGGATACTTCGGCATGTGGAGTCGTGTGGGCCGGGATTCGAACCACCAACTCTACGATTAGTGGCCGACCCGCTCTACCAAATGAGCCACAGCCACCCAAAAAAGTAAAAGTAAAAGTAAAAGAAGCAAACAAAGTCAAGTGAAGTTTTTAACAGTTTTTCACAAAATAAATGCAAGAATAAACGGTAATAATTGTATTCATATGCTCCAATATAACAATACAAAGTAATAGAAATAGTTCAAGTATATTTAGATTTGATCTAATTTTAATCTTAACAATTCGTGATTACGCAAATAAATAATTGGATCAAGTGTTTGAATTGCGATTGAATATCAACACCATTTTTGTTGCCATTAAGTTTAAATTAGAGAAATTTATCTAACGTTTTTATTCTCACGAGTCGCAAAACAGGAAAGGATTGAAAAACTAGTTTAATGACATACTTATTTAGAAACGTATTGGGCAAATAAAGAACTCATTTACAGTTCAACTTGTAGAGCAATACAGAGATTATGGGTTTGAATCCCATTCCAACACACACTTATAAAACAATATTTATATCTTTAAAAAAAAAATTAGTTAGCCTCCTGATGATATTCAGTATATATCTCAATATTTATGTATATATTTAAAGTATTTACTTAACAAGTTTTGATTTTATGCACCCACCGACACCCTTAAAAAATAGAAATATATAAAATCTATATATTTTTAATATATATATTTTAACCTGGATTTTGCCATAAAATTAGCCATAGAACCTGGCATGCCATTAGAAACTAACAACATTTTTATGCACCAATATATATATATATATATTTTATTAATAAACATACATTTTGACCTACAAATAATGTTTACCAAAACATTTTAATACATGAAAAATGCAATGCTGCTGTCATGTTTGACATGTTGGTTCATGTCTTTTATTTTGAAAAGTCTAGTTCCTGGTTCTTGTCATGTGATTTCATGCTTCCCTCCATGTTCATGTGTCTTGTTTTCATTGGTTCATTGTTTTTGTGGCAGGGCGGAGGGAGGGGCCGGGTCGTGATCCTACACACCCGGTCCCGTATTAGGCTAATAAAGCCTCCTAGAGGGATAAATGCCGACTGCAGAGGAGGGTGCAGGAGAGAGAGATCGTTTACGGACATGTCCGTCATGTGTGCTTGTGTCTTTTGTTTTAAGTTTATTATTAAAACATTATTTATGCTGACAAGCTGGTTCTCAAATACACCGTCGCATGGTCCTCGATCGGACGACAGCCGCTCCTCCCTGGGCAGACCGGAGTCAGACTCACGACTCCCGGTGGAAAGAATGCCCCTCCGCGTTCACGGCGACTCCTGGGGACACTCCTACACCCCTGGCAGTGGCACTACCGCTCCAGGTGGTCGGGGAGTCACTTCCCTCCTCCCCTCATGGACGGCGGTCTTCTGTCGACCCCTCCGCATTTCTGGGGTATGGCAGGGCACTCCTCTGCGCCTGGCAGCTGCTCCATCGCTCCAGGCGGTCAGGGAGTCCAGTCCCCACTCGCCTTGTGGACAGCGGCCGTTCACCGCATCTGGGCGGTCGGGCTACTCCATCCCCCGGCGGAAGGCAGTGGCGCTACCCCGGGTTGACAGCAGTGTCGAAGACTCCGCGACGGCATCCCTCCTCCTTCCTGGGTTTCGGCACCAGTGTAAAGCGAGTTCAAGGAAAAGGAGGAGGCGAGAACCGGCTTGTCAACATAAATAATGTTTTAATAATAAACTTAAAACAAAAGACACAAACACACATGACGGACATGTCCGTAAATGATCTCTCTCTCCTGCACCGTCCTCTGCGGTCGGCCTTTATCCCTCTAGGAGCCTTAATTAGCCTAATACGGGACCGGGTGTGTAGGATCACGACCTGGCCCCGCCCTCCACCCTGCCACAGTTTCATTATGTTGTAATCAGTTCTAGTTTGTCATTGGTTTTAGTTGATTAGTTCTGTTCTGTAATTGGTCCATGGTCATTGTCTTGTTATCTTGTTTATAGTTCGGTTCTTCACACCTTCATCTTCGTCCTTGCCAATATCGTTACAGAATACTTGACCAAGACACAATGGAAAACATGAGGCTTAAGTACATGGACATGGGAAACATCAACCGATGAACAGACCGAACTACAAACAAGTTACACAACTAATCAACTAAAACCAATGACAAGCTAGAACTGATAACAACATAATGAAACAATGAACCAATGAAAACAAGACACATGAACATGGAGGGAAGCATATTAATAGCATAATCATTGGGAAAATTATGCTTCCTGTACCAGCAACGCCAAAGTCATGGGTTCGTTTCCCATTCCAACAGATGTTCTTTTAAAACAATGGATCTTAAATGCTTACTGTAAGTCGCTTTGGATAAAAATGTCTACCAAATGTAAGTATATACTGTATAACCTAATCTTACTTATATGTATGTGTAGAGATTTATAAATGATGTTGTGCATCAGGAGATTTGTATTTCCGAGTTTTGAGTTTTTATGTTTTTGCCCGCTTGCAGACTGTCCCAAGAGCCAGGGCAGTCTGTTTTGATGAAAATATCATTCCTCATATTTATGTCCTCTTACTAAAAATAGCCTGAATGTTTCCCACTTGAATGAATTTGTGTGTGCGTTTGTGAGTTTATGCCGTTGTCCGTATGTGCTCTGAAGATAAAATAACTCCACCTGACTGTTTTCTTCAGAGCCGCTGCAGCCTTAGTTTTTCCGCATCATCATCTTTCAAACTGTCATGTTATGGATTTTTATTTCGAGCATTAACTGCTGCACAAACAAATGAGCTCAGAGATAGAAATGTGGATGGAAAGAGAGATAGAGAGGAGAGGGTTTTGAGTGATATTCACATCCACTCATCTCCTCCTAATATGCCTGTTCGGAATATGAGGAATTGTAGGTGTATAATGCCTTCCTCTCTGCAAATAAGTCATGGAAGATAGTAATCTCCCTAGCCTTTCTGCCTTTTACCTCTCTCTCTCTCTCTCTCTCTCTCTCTCTCTCTCTCGCTTTCTATCTGGCCTTTGGCTGCTGTATTCATGGGTGTACATATCTATTGTTATTGCATATTGTTGTGTGTTTTCAGATGGTATCAGTGTAACAGGTCTGCCAGTATCCAGTCCACTGCGACAGGTCCTAAAGCCACGCTCTGAAAATAAGCCTGCCGGCACTGACGCCAACAAGAACAAATACAACCATGTCAAGGTAGGATTTGGATTGCCCAATTCCCAATGTGCTTTTAAGTCCTCGTGGTGGCGTAGTGAGTCGCCTCAATCCGGGTGGTGGATGCCTCCGCGTCTGAGACCGGCATGTTATCACGTGTGTTGTTGAGTGCGTTGCCACGGATACATAGCGCACGTGAAGGCTTTGCGCCATCCACCGCGGCATCTACACTACTCACCACGTGTCCCACCGAGAACGAACCACATTGTAGCGACAACGTGGAGGTTACCCCATGTGACTCTACCCTCCCTATCAACCGGGCCAATTTGGTTGCTTAGGAGACCTGGATGGAGCCACTCAGCACACCATGGGATGCGAACTAGCGAACTCCACGCGTGATAGCCAGTGTCTTTACCAATGAGCTACTCAGGCCCCCATTTCAACCAGCTCAACAACCTGTACAAGACACACAGTGTTTCCGCTTATGTGTCTGGGAATGATAACTTTTGCTGGACAAATTGGAAAAATTGTTGGATCTCATTTCTGTCTTTATTTTGTGTTGTAATGCGATGGACTATGCATAATAATTTAATATAATAATGATACAAAATGGTAAATGTTTGTTCTATATAGCTGATTTCTTATTTGAAAAAAAAAAAAAAAAAGTCATGGAACTACCATGTAATTAATATGCAAATATTCAACAGGGAGCAAAAGGGGCCGAAGCGAAAAACTAAACTAAATTTGCCACATGTGCTTTCTTTTTATAAAGAAATATTAAAATAAAAAAAAAATCATTAGGTTATATACTCTGCGAGTCCAGCAGGCTTCCCGAAATTTACAGGAAAGGGAGGGGATCACTTGAGCTACTTAATCACTTTTGATCCAGGGAAAACCCTGAAGAGAAAAAAAACATCTCCAAAGAACGGGACGACTCCCAAACAAGTAAAGAAAATGAAGAGGATCTTGCTATTTAAACAGGTTCAACATCTGGTGTGGGTTCGGTCTAGAAAATCACTTGCCACTATATCAAACACAGCTGAAAGCTATTTGGTTCATTAAATGAAGCTTAACATTGTCTTTGTGTTTGTTTTTGAGTTGCCACAGTGTGCAATAGACTGACACGGGTCTATTGCATACTGTGAAAGTCAATATTAGGTCAAAAATGGCAAAAAAGAAACTGCTTTCTCTAGAAACTCATCAGTCAAGCATTGCTTTGGGAAGACCAGATGTACAACTAAACAAGAGGATAAGTACATCAGAGTCTCTAGTTTGAGAAATAGACGCCTTACATGTAAAGAAAATTATGTCAAGCCTTTAGCCAATTAGATAGGACATGTACTGCAATTAGATAGGAGGTGTACTGAATTTGAGGGGTACCTGTGGATGTATTTTAAGGCTTACCTTCAAACTCAGTGCCTCTTTGCTTGACATCATGGGATTATCAAAAGAAATCAGCCAAGACCTCAGAAAACAACTGTGGACCTCCACAAGTCTGGTTCATCCTTGGGAGCAATTCCCAAATGCCTGAAAGTACCACATTCATCTGTACATACAATAGAAAGTTTGAACCTCTGTGGCTGCAAAGCAGTGTAATCATTGGGATGGTGTCATGCTGTGCATTTGTGGCATCAACTAAAGGAGAGGCTGACGCTTCATGCTAATATTTCCACCGTACAATATGAGCACATGGTAACGAGCACCATGTCCTTTTTTAAGATGACGTGTTAAAAGGGGTTAAACCTTTAAATGAACGACTTGAGATACTTGCATTCAGTTATACTCCACTGCCCTGCATCTTTCTCCTTTTGAACAGTTCCTATTGGTAAAATAGTACAAAGGAGAACTTCTAAACTTCTTGTGAGAATTGAAGAGACCACATAATTTTTGGATAATGCATCTTTGGCTCTTTGGAGAACGAGTTGTGATCTTTGTCAATGGTTCTAAAGTTTGTGTGTGTGTGTGTGTGTGTGTCTCTGTCCATGGTGCTGAATCCATTGAATTGTAGCAAAAGTCTAAACTGTTGGTGACATTTCAGTTCACATGACCTCAGTTTTATTCTTTCTTACTGAAAATCTCAATATTAATTTTGTATTTTTTGAATGGTTCAAACATTTTTTAGAGAGAGATTGCATTCATGAATATTTACCCTGACAACAGGTTTAAGTGTCTGAGCATCTGCAGCTTGCTTTGTTGCTATAGAGACAGCTTGGCAATCCCGTCTCATTACAACCTACTTGGTCAAAATGCGGATGCAAAATCCAATTGGACACATGCAGTCATTAGGGAATGAACTTAAAAGAGCTGATTAACACGTACAGATTGAAGCTGGACATTCTCTCTCTGCTGGTATGTGCTGGAAGTCAGTTCCCAGTACCTTTCTCACATATTACACACAGTACATATACAAATTTGTGAATACCTTTGATTTGAAGGTGCTGTAAGTGATTTCATTGGTTCTACTTACAAGAGACTGAGCCGTTGAATTAGCCACACCCCCTCTTTCCAAAACCCTCACTTCAATGATTACAAATGAGCTTCATTGAGAGCATCTTGCAGAAATGGTTGTTTAAATCGACAGCATAATAACAAAATAGCGCCCTCAACAGACAACTATTATGAACAATGCAGCTTAAAAATGGCATTAAGACTGAACAATTTGCTGCAATTACAATAATATGAGAATGATAAAATAACTGACAGGTGAGAATGGTCAATGTCCAGGGTCCGCTGACACATTTTTGTTTGCTGTTTGCAAAGTCTGCAGCTGTCACAGAGACCGGTGAGATATCTCATGACACTTATTTCATTAATATCTTTAAGAGAGTAGGACAATTACCTTTCCATGAAAAAATAGCAAACAGCTCTTTTAAATAAGTTGAAAATAATGGTTTGAAGCAGTTTGCAAATTTGGAATTGTTTGAGTTTAATAATTGATTTGAAAAAGCTCCTTTAAACAATTTGTAACTTTAAAAATCTTTCGATTTAATAATGATTTAGAAATATATTTAAACTATTCAAAACAATTTTTTTATTTAATTTTTATTTAATTAAGTTTGAACTAAATTGTTTGAATTTATTAATGATTCATAAATAGATTTAAACTATTTGTAAAAAAAAAACAAAAAAAAACAATATATATATATATATATATATATATATATATATATATATATATATATATATATATATATATATATATATATATATTTACAATTTAAATAATAAATAATTTAAACAATTTGTAACTTTAAAATTCTTTCAATTTAATAATGATTTGGAAATACATTTAAACTACTCAAATCAATTTTTTATTTAATTACAAATGTATATATATAACAAGTATAAATATATATTTCATATATGAAATTTGTAATTTAAAAATATATTTTAAATAGATTTAAACATTTCATAACTTTTTATTTTTTACAATATTTATACAAGTTTTAACTAAATTGTTTGAATTTATTAATTGTTCATAAATAGATTTAAACTATTAAATCTATTTATGAATAATTAATAGATTTGTTAAAATCTATTATATATTTACAATTTAAATAATAAATAATTTAAACAATTTGTAACTTTAAAATTCTTTCAATTTATTAATGATTTGGAAATAGATTTAAACTATTAACAATTTTTTTAAATATAGTTACACATAAAAAAACATATTTAAACAATTTGTAACTTTGGAATTTGCAATTGAATAATGATTTGTAAATAGATTTAAACAATTCATAATTTTATTATTTTAAAAAATGTGTATTTAAATTAAAAATTATTCTATAAAACTTGACTGTTTCAATATAATAATGATTCAGAAATAGATTTAAACAATTTGCAAATTAATAATAATTTCTAAAGCATTTTATAACATATTCACTGTAATTAATGTAATAATAATTTCCTTATTGTGAAATGTTATTGGGGGAAATGTAGTCACATGAAACCTTGTATTCCTAGAGATGATTTGAAATGTTTACGTGTATATTTGCAGATGAGAAAGTGTGTTTGGGAGTAAGTGTGTCCGTTGATAGGCCAGACAATACACAGTAAAAAGTATGCTAAATCACTCACATGAGCAAAACCCCAAACCTCAGCAAATGTTATTCTATCACAATGGAGAACAAAACTGAATTCTGAAAAATGTTAGGAACTGAGACACAGTGGCTTTCTGTCCATCTACCTCCATGTATCTCCCCTCATCAATTCAACACTATTTTCAGAAGAAAGTAATAGAGATACAAAGAGTCTGAGGTGGACGGAGTGAAAGAATATAAATGTAAATCCATAAAAATCTGCATTTGGTAAAGTATGAAACAAAATGAGAAGGAGATGAACAGTGAAAGAAGAGAAATAATGAGAGGCCAGAGAGAGGGAAGAGTTGAGTGACAGGGCACACAGACGCTGCAGGATATAAACCCGATACATCTCTGAATGTTTGAATCTTGAGGAGTTGAAGGGAATCAGTTCTATCAGACTCGCAGTCTTGAGTGAAATTTAAGATGACATTTATCTGATGAATATAAAACAGAAAAGAAATGTCTCTCTTTGACGTAACACCGTGTGGCCTGGCCCACCCAATCATGAACTTGGCCCAACCTGAAAACCACACCTACACCCACCCCTCCAATTGTTTGGCCCACCCGGCGGGTCCTATGGCCCACCTTACATCTCAGAGCTGGGGCCAGGCCTGTGAGAAGATGGTCAGATGTGTCAATTCAGATATTTGTAATGACTTTGTGTTGTCTCTTGGGGTTTTATGAGCACAGAGGCACATCAGTAGCTACACCCACAGCTTAAAGGTAGGATCTTGTGTATTTGTGAATGAAGTACTCTTTTTAAAATGTTTTCACTCTCCATCGTACTTTCTTTCCTTTTCTCCTTCCTCCTTTTTGGCCTGGGAAAGGTTGAGGAGTGATAAAGGAGGAATAGACAGTCACGCTGCACTCTGTTGAATCGGCAAAACACAATACAAAGAAGGATCGGGATTGCTGGGGAAGGAAGATTTGGGTCAGATATGTGAGAGGAGTGCGTGTTTGTGTGTTCAAAGACTTCCTGTTTTAGCCTTTTCGTTAAAGGTGCAGTAAGCAATTTTTTTTTTCATGGAAAAGTATCCAAACATTTTTCCTACTCTCTTAAAGATATGACTGAAATAAGTGTCCTGAGATATCTCACCGGTCTCTGTGACATCTGTAGACTTTGTAAACAGCAAACTAATATGTGTTAGTTTTTCACCTGTCAGTCATTTTGTTCGTTTGAAGCGGATTATAGAGGCTATGGTTTATAATGTTTGTTAGTTGAGGGTGCTATTGTGCCACTGTGGAATTTGACAGTCACAGGAACAAACAAAGCTGTTGTTTTGCTCAGTTTTTGTCTCAAATTTATCTTTGGAGGGCATGCTTTTGGATTGAGGGGCGTGGCTAATTCAACAGCTCAGTCACGTGAAAGCTTCAGAACGCTAAAAACACTTACAGCACCTTTAACTATGACATTTTTTTGACTGGTTGTTTTCCAAATGGCATTTTGCACCTTTGAAGGGCACTTCGGAAGGGGACGCCACTCGAAGAGTCGGCCAAAACAAAAGAAAGCTTAGTTTTTCACAAAGTTCCCTTTAACATGACATGTGAGCACTGTGTAGTTCTAGCGGGAAGACTAGCAGCTGTACATCATCACACCATTACCTGGGTAATTCATAGCCAATCACATGTAAGCCGTTGCTTTATAAGTCTGCTCACAATCTATCACATTGCTGTTTCATTTTTTTTTTTCATTTTTATTTATTTATAAAGGGACCATGCACACTTTTTAACATAAAATTGCCATTTCATGTATTGTACCGAATTTAGCCAAAGGCTATTTTTCATTCGTAGTCCCCATGCAGGTCAAAACAAACATGACATTACACAGACAATACCTATGTTCACATACAATAAAACATATAAATACATACATACACACACACACATACCGTCAAGGCCATATAAAACTATAAATAAATTAATCAGTCAATCAATCAATTCAGCTTACAACAATCTCAATGGTTACATAATTGGTTCAATTTTAAAAAAGATTTTAACTTCATTTTAAAAAGACCATAAGATTTCAACCCTTTTATATCCTCAGGTAGGACATTCCACTGATTAGTGGCTTTCACTGCGAAAGAAGATAGTCCAAATGCGGAACGACGAAAAGGAACCAGACAATTACTCATAAGTGATAGTCTGGTAGATCTCACAGAGGTTTCACAGCAAAGATTAATAAAGTCACGTAATACCGAAGGAGCTAGACCGTTTAGGATTTTATAAAGCATACACAAATTTGAATAAAGTCTAAAATTGTCAAAGTTTAAAAGGTTATATTTCTCTATGATCCTACAAGAATGAAAATGGTTAGGTTTTTTATCTATGATTTTTAATGTCTGTTTATATAGAGATTTTAAGGGTTTAATAACAGTTTCGCTAGCTTGACCCCAACATGTCAAACAATAAGACATGTGAGAAAAGATTGTTGCATGCATAAAAGCCTTAGCTACATCAAAAGAAAGACATTGTCTAATTTGTCTAAAGTTTGCCATATTATATTTAATATTCCTCACCATTTTCTTTACATGTTTTTTAAAACTGAGATTTGAGTCCAATATTATACCAAGGTAATTAAGCTCATTTACAATTTCTATCTTTTCACCATTAATAAATATATCCACATCAGGAGATTTAACGTTTTTCTTTGAGAAAAAAATTCCTTTTGTTTTACTGATGTTTAAGCTGACATGACTGTTCCAGCCACTGTGTAATCTTTACTATAGCAGCTTTTAACTTCTCAGCTGCTAATTCTACTGTTTTCGCATGTGTAAAAATAACAGTATCATCAGCATACATTTGTACTTGTATCCCTTCACAATGTTGCGGAAGATCATTAATATACAAACTAAATAGTAAGGGACCTAGTACTGATCCTTGGGGTACACCCATTGGATAATGCAAATCACAGGACTTAACCCCTTTAATTTTTACACATTGTTCTCTATTTAGTAAGTATGAGGATACCCATGCCAAAGCTTCTGGTGAAAATTGAAAAGTAGACAATTTAGAAAGGAGAACTGTATGATTAACGGTATCAAATGCCTTACGTAGATCTAAAAATATAGCCCCAACAAATCCTCCTTTGTCAACTTTAGATTTTATTTGCTCTATTAAATGTAAAGTAGCTGTTTCAGTAGAATGATTTACTCTGAAACCAAACTGCATACAATGTAGGGCAGACTCAATGGTATTAAGATGGGATGTCAGCTGTTCAAAAACGATCTTCTCTGCAATCTTTGAGAGTACTGGCAATATGCTTATGGGTCTGTAATTACCAATTACATAATGGTCCCCAGATTTTAAAAAAGGAGTAACAATGGCTTTTTTCCACGCAGTAGGAAAAACACTACATTCAAATGACAAATTAATTAAATGAGTGATGACCGGGGTTAAACTATCTTTGTGAGTTTTAACAAACATAGTATCCAAATGATGAACATCTTTACATTTAGAATTTTTCAATGAGCTAATAACTTTATTAACTTGTATTTCATTAGTCTTAATTAAACTAAAACTTTTACGTGCATCCTCAATTGGACGAATATGTATTTCCCTTCTTGAAAATGTATCCCCTAATTCTTTAACAGAGTCAATAAAAAAATTATTAAAAATAGTAGCAATGGCACAATCGTCTTCAATTAGCTTTCCCTTAACTTTAAGTTTAACATCTCCTATAAAATGCGATTCCTTTCGTAAAAGAGTATTTATGTTTTTCCAAATTAGCTTACTATTACCTTTCGCCTCATTCATTAAATGAAGATAATAATTGGATTTGGCTACTCTCAGATCTCGAATAACTTTGTTTCGCAAACCCTTGTAACAAAGCCTATCAATGTCTCTTCCAGTCCTAATAGCTTTCTTTAATGCTGAATCCCTATTCTTCATCAGCTTCCATAAATTCTCATTGAACCACGGTAAAACATTCTTATGCTTGTATTTTTTCTTAACACTAATAGTAAATTTGTCTCTTACAGAATTAATTCTATTATAAAATATATTCTATATCCTTGGAAGATAAAATATCATTCCACTCTAGATCAGCTATTTCCTCATCAAATGCTGCTAATTTCCCTTTTGGTATACAATGAAAAACATTAGTAGAAGTTCCTATATTATTTTTAAATCTGTTTTTCGTTAGTTTCCGTGCAACTAAGGTTAAATTGTGATCAGATAACCCAGTGATCAAATTATAACTCTTGATTATCCTTTCAGGTTTATTAGCAAATATTAAATCTAACTGTGTCTTTGAAGATTTACCAATTCTAGTCGGTCCTTTAATGAACTGATTTAAATGAAATTTATCTGCAATCATTTTCAATTTTTTCCTCTTTAATTTATCTTCCCAATTCAAGTTAAAATCACCCATAAGAATTAATTCTTTGTTAAGATTACATTCTTTTAAAATTCTTGTAAGTTGATCATAGAATGTATTGTTAGCAGAAGGGGGCCTATATACACATAAAACAGTAAATGACATTTGAGGAGATAGAATCAATTTCAACCCCACAAATTTTAAATCAATAACGGAGTTAAACATGAGACGTTCACACTTAATGCTGTCTTTAACATAAATTAACACTCCCCCTCCCCTTCCAGAAGATCTATCCCGTCTAAAACATTGATATCCAGGCATAATAAATACACTAGAAGATGATGATTGTTGCAACCATGTTTCAGAGATGCAAAGGAAGTCCAAATTTGAATTTGATAATAAATGAGACAACTGTTCGCTCTTAGCAACAATGTGTGCTAATGCGGCAACCTCCACCACCCCAGCACCACCAGTTGAGCCCTGTCCCGCACGGGGGGGTAGGCTCCTCGCCCCTGCCTCCTATCTCCGGCAGGATATGACGGTTCCGAGTACAACTCCCTCGGACCGCCGGACGGGGCCTACGCCAAAGAGAGACATTACTTTTCTGTTTTACATTCATCAAATAAATGGCATCTTAAACCTCACTCAAGCCTGCATGTCTTCCCGATAGAAATTTAGTGAAGGGTACGTTCAATCTGTAATAGATCTGGTTAGTTTAATAAACCCTGAATAATTCTAATTTTGAAATATTAAAACTGACTACTTTAATAAAACATTTTTTTAACCTGTCTAATGAAGTACATAAGGTTTTATTTTAATCACAGATTTTATTTTTATTCAGGAAACAATCAATACATTATTCTTGCTTTAAAAGAGAACATATTTTACACAGATACTATTTTACCATAAATATTTAGCATTCTATTTATTCTATTTTGCATTTGCCCTTATGAAAATGTACCATAGTCTTTATGATTTAAACAGTGGTATTTATTTGTAACAAGACCATGATAACCTCAGGTAAAATCAAGCATAGATCGTCACTACCATGGTAAAATGCAACATGATTTGTATAAACAAACTGTGAAGTTTTTGTAAAGAAATATATATATACACAGTATCTCACAAAAGTGAGTACACCCCTCACATTTTTGTAAATATTTGATTATATCTTTTAATGTGACAACACTGAAGAAATGACACTTTGCTACAATGTAAAGTAGTGAGTGTACAGCTTGTATAACAGTGTACATTTGCTGTCCCCTCAAAATAACTCAACACACAGCCAGTAATGTCTAAACCGCTGGCAACAAAAGTGAGAACACCCCTTAGTGAAAATGTCCAAATTGGGCCCAAAGTGTCAATATTTTGTGTGGCCACCATTATTTTCCAGCACTGCTTTAATCCTCTTGGGCATGGAGTTCACCAGAGCTTCACAGGTTGCCACTGGAGTCCTCTTCCACTCCTCCATGTCAACATCACGGAGCTGGTGGATGTTAGAGACCTTGTGTTCCTCCACCTTCCGTTTGAGGATGCCCCACAGATGCTTAATAGGGTTTAGGAATCTACAGGTTGCACTGTATGTTTTGCACTGAATAGTAGCACAGGCAATGCTGTGCTTTTGTCAAGGTACTTTGTCTACTTTGATGAGAGAATGCACGTTTGAAAACCATTAATGGAACCGAAAGACCTGAAAACCTTTTCTTGCTCCCCTAGCTTTCTTTCCTCTTAATATTTTCCAATTTCTTCATGTTCCCGGTGCTTTATCCTGCTTTAGAGATGATCAGCAGACCATTAAAGAACACAAGTCAGTTTGTCTTCAGAAATGAACGTTCCTTCGGCCAGACGGGGAAGGAGCATTTTAATAATTTCTCAGATGTTGCTGGAGGGAGAGATCGATCGACTCAAGCTTGTTTTTTGGAGCTGATTTGAGCTCAGTTCACCAGATTAATGACTCAATTCCTGCCATTTTAAAATGGGCATCACATCTGACCTCTGTATACAATGCAATGCTTTCATGACATCCTAAAGTGTAGAAGCTTTTAAAGAAAGGCATTTGGTATCCAAATGGCTCACGTGAGTTTGGAGTTGGAGTTGTCTAGACAGCTGGCATTGTAGCACAGAGTGTGTTTTGTCATATAACCCAGTGACTAGTTTGTTTACTGTTATTCTGTGATTATAAAGGAAATGTAAATCTCCTTTTCCTGTCAGTGGATGTATTTAGAGGAGTTCCTTAAGGGGAGATTAGGCTTTTAAAATAAAATAATCATTAGAGGATATGAAGTCTTGCATGCATTTACATAAGTGTCGTCCTGAAGGGACGTATATACAGATATAAATAAACACACACAAACATATGCTGCCTTCAAGTGCACCTGGGAAGCTTGTACCTCCGAGTCGGCATTCATTACTTCCACATGTCACGCACTCAAGTGAGAAACAAAATACAGAAGAAGACAAACTTAAACAGTTACGAAAAAGCATTTTGTCTTGTCTGTCAGTCTTTCATTCTTTATTGTCTTGTCTGTCTGTCTGTCTTTCATTCTTTTTTGTCTGTCTTTCTTTTTGTCTTTCTGTCTGTCTGTCTGTCTTTCTTTTTTGTCTGTCTTTCTTTCTTTCTTTCTGTCTGTTTTTTCTTGTCTGTCTGTCTGTCTTTCATTCTTTTTTGTCTGTCTGTCTTTCTTTCTGTTTTGTCTGTTTGTCTGGCTTTCTTTCTTTCTTTCTTTCTTTCTTTCTTTCTGTCTGTTTTGTCTTGTCTGTCTGTCTTTCATACTTTTTTGTCTGTCTTTCTGTCTGTTTTGTCTTGTCTGTCTTTCTTTCTTTCTGTCTATTCTTTCTTTATTTTTGTCTTTCTGTCTTTTGTCTTTCATTCTTTTTTGTTTTTGTCTTTCTTTCTGTATGTTTGTCTGACTTTCTTTCTCTCACTCTCTTTCTTTCTTTCTTTCTTTCTTTTTGTCTTACTGTCTTTCTTCTTTCTGTCTGTCTGTCTGTCTGTCTGTTTTGTCTTGTCTGTCTTTCATTCTTTTTTGTCTCTCTTTCTTTCTTTCTTTCTGTCGGTTTTGTCTGTTTTGTCTTGTCTGTCTGCCTGTCTGTCTTTCTTTCTTTTTTGTCTCTCTGTCTTTCATTCTTTTTTGTCTGTCTATCTGTCTTTCTTTCTTTCTTTCTTTCTTTCTTTCTTTCTTTCTTTCTTTCTGTCTGTTTTGTCTTGTCTGTTTGTCTTTCATTCTTTTTTGTGTTTCTTTCTGTCTGTTTTGTCTCTCTCTGTCTGTCTGTCTTTCTTTCTTTTTGTTTTGTCTGTCTGCCTGTCTGTCTGTTTGTCTGTCTTTCTTCTTTCTGTCTGTCTGTCTTTTGTCTTTCATTCTTTCTTTTTTAGTTTTTGTCTTTCTGTCTGTATTTCTCTCTCTCTCTCTCTCTCTCTCTCTCTCTCTTTCTTTTTGTCTTTTTTGTCTTTCTGTCTGTCTGTCTGTCTGTCTGTTTTGTCTTTTCTTGTCTGACTTTCTGCCTTTTTTGTCTGTCTGTCTGTCTGTCTGTCTTTCTTCTGTCTGTCATTTTGGCTTTCTCTTTTTCTTTCTGTCCGTTTTGTCTGTCTGTCTGTCTTTCTGTCTCTCTGTCTGTCTTTCTGTCTGTCTTTCTTTCTGTATTTTTTGTCTGTCTGCCTGTCTGTTTGTCTGTCTTTCTTCTTTCTGTCTGTCTGTTTTGTCTGTCTGTCTTTTGTCTTTCATTCTTTCTTTTTGTCTTTTTTGTCTTTCTGTATGTCTTCCTTTCTGTCTGTCTGTCTGTCATTTTGGCTTTCTCTTTTTCTTTCTGTCCATTTTGTCTGTCTGTCTTTCTTTCTGTATTTTTTGTCTGTCTGTCTGTCATTCTTTCTTTCTTTCTTTCTTTCTTTCTTTGTAGTTGACTCTATGAGTTATCACACACACTCTCCTCTTCCCTTCAGGCTGGAGTATCTTTCATTTAAAGCTCTGAAGACCAAAGACATGAATGATGTGGAGGGTACAGTCACCACAAACTCTAGATATATGAGTCTCACTGCACCTGGAGGCCTTCCAACTGTGTGTGTTTATTTACTTAACTTCTGGGGACAATTTTGTGCCAAAGTATAGCTAAGTAAATCTGACAAGACATCCCTTTAAGGAAGTCTGGTGTGCCATTAAAAGAAACAGTATTCATAACATAAATAAGGCATTTTTTATTCTATTAATGCAAGAAGTTTTCTTTTAAGGGGAAAAGGTTGGTTAGTGTATAATAATTATAATAATCTTTATGTAAAATATAAATAATTCTTTAGTATGTCCCTATTTAGATTGCATGGCAAGTATGTGTGTTTGCTATTTTGATCTGTGCTTTAAATCATAAACCATAAACCCACTGAGATTTTAGTAAATCTCATCAGTGTTCGAATTAAGTTGCGCATCTTTACATTTAATTTTCATCCTACATGAAATCAGTGTCTAATCAAACCTCTAATCACTTTTGAGAACATATAGGGGTTGATTTCAGCCTTTGTGATCTTGTAAAAGCATAGGAATTTTGTTATTTGGGGGGAAGTAAATTACGGTCTTAATGCTAATTTATGACGGCTTTCAGCTGTCCAAAACTGGCTCAGTGTTTGGGCTAGTGGAAGCGTTCAGTTGATGAACAATGCCTGTACACACACATCTGATTAAACGGTTTGCTTTGATTATTGAGGAGGGAAAACCGCTCTCCAAATTCTCTAAAATGGATAATGCGGATTTAAACAATGTTGAGCAGGACTGTGATCTGATTGGACCTTGAAAAGTAGTCTGCAATATTATTGGTTGATATTATTTTCCTCCGCACAGATGGCTTTGGTTATACCAGCTGAAAAGAGAAAGTTCATTATTACATTTGAATTTTGATGAATCGTGCACAGCAAGACTAGGAGCATTTTTAATAAGTAAATACGGTAAATGATCATGTTAATGTCATATAGTAAGACTCACACTTACTGTAAAGTAGTCAGAGCTGCAGAGTAATGGCTATACATCCTCACATGCTCTTACTCTTTCTCCCTGCTGAGGAATGACATCACTTGCCCTTTCACAGGATGTCACTGCCCCATTACATCCCAGCCGCCCCTCTCTGCCCTCTCGTAGAGACACGGTGAGAAGAAAGAGAGCTTATTTCCTGTTTCCTCTGTAGAATGCCACTCCTTTACACAAGCGTTTTAATTAATAAACATTTATAACTTCAGCGCAGCTAGAGTCACCAAAGGATGATAAAAGTCTCTCTTTGGTCTTCCAGAGGTTAGCGCATCACACACAGAAGTCTTAAAAGATACATACGCAAAAGCAGCTTCTATAATTCTAAGGGTCCGTGAGAGCTTGATAACAATTGAAATAATTACGACAGACATCGTATGTTGACTTCAGAAATTAAATGCTTCAAAAGTGCAGCTTCCGTCATTTTTTTCGAGCATTTATTAGATTACTACTTTATCACGTCAACTCTCAGCGCTCAAAGAAAAGTCTTTTGACAGCTGCCTGGAACATGGATTTATAATGAATGTAATTTCATAGCGCAGGAGCTGTGATTCTGAATGAACTCGAGGACTACAATGAAATCTGTTAATACTGTTTGATGAAACACTGAGGTCTTCGCTTTTAGATCGTGGTTTTGTATGTAGGATTATTATGTTTAACCTCCTGAGACCCCCACGTGACTGCTGTGTGCATTTTCGGTTTCCATTTTTGATTTAGTGGCACCTAATAAACAAGCAAATAAAACCAGGATCCTCATATGTGGACAGCGGGACTACATTGTGACATTTGAGCTGTAAATCAGATGTTTCCAGGAGTGTTGGATATTCATGTTTTTGAGACGTTACAGACTTTACAGCTGTTTTATCTACTTGACTCGATGTGGTAGAAGTTTAACCCTTTAAATGACAGTCTAGAGTCTTGTGAAGTATTCAGTCGGTTTTTATTCATTTAAATTATGTTTTGCCTATATTGAAGCCAAAATACAACGTCCACACACATGGGCACAAGGTTAAAATAAAATCATCATGTAAAATGTCATCATAGCGTGGATTTGATTATTGAAAATCCAGGTTACACTTTGCCAATATAGTATAAAATGTGTGTTTTAATGTGCTATTGTATGTTTTGTGTGTGTGTGTAGATAGGTTTGATTCTGTGTGTTAGTGTGTGTGCATTTGTGTGAGTGTGTGTATGTGTAAATAGGTTTGATTCTGTGTGTGTGTGCGTGTGTATGTGTGTGTTTGTGTATGTGTAAATAGGTTTGATTCTGTATGTGTGTGCGTGTGTGTAAATAGGTTTGATTCTGTGTGTGTGTGCGTGTGTGTGTGTGTGTGTGTATGTGTAAATATGTTTGATTCTGTGTGTGTGTGTATGTGTGTGTTTGTGTATGTGTAAATAGGTTTGATTTTGTGTATGTGTGTGAGTGTGTGTGTGTGTGTGTGTGTGTGTGTATGTGTAAATAGGTTTGATTTTGTGTGTGTGTGTGTGTGTTAATAGGTATGATTCTGTGTGTGTGTGTGTGTGTGCGTGTAAATAGGTATGATTCTGTGTGTGTGTGTGTGTGTGTGCGTCCGTGTGTGTGTGTAAATAGGTTTGATTCTGTGTGTGTGTGTGTGTGTGTGTGTGTTTGTGTGTGTGTGTGTGTGTGTGTGTGTGTGTGTGTGTGTGTGTTTGAGAGAGAATATTGTATTTCAGCTATGAATATGTTAAATATTGAAATGTTCCATATTCAAATCTACTTCAGCTTTATTAACAGTATTTGCATTATGCCGTCAATTACCTCAGTAAATGATTTTACCTCGTCTCACGGTTTGTAAAACATTATGTTTGCGGTAATGCACTTACAGTGTATGTCTATGGGCCACGTCATTCCAGAGGGTTTAAAAGCAGAAACGTGCAACTTTTTTTTATTATTATTAATCACTTATATTAATTATAAATAATAATAATAAAATATTTTAGCTGTTAAGTCAAAATTTTTTTGGTGGGACTACTTTTCTAGGCGGATGAATTTCTAGTTCTGCATTACCATGTATGCCTAGTGTGGATTTATTCTTTATGCAAACAATCTTTTCCTCGTATCCTTGCGTTTACATACCAAATGACCATGTTTACTGGGTTACATGGCCATGACAGGAGTTGAACATTTTTTATTTAACTGCACAGACAAGGTTTTTAAGTGATTTTTAACACCTAGTATCATGTTAACATCTATGTAATGTAGAACTTTTGTGGCTATACATTCAAAAAGTTTTTTTTTACATTTTTTTTTTACATTTATCCTGCTGAAATGTTTTGCCCATAGACTTCCATTGTAAGTGCATTACTGTAAACACTGTACATTTTTGCTTGTCTTTGTGGGATGAGTCACAATGATTGTCTGAAGTAATGGACAGCATGACAGAGATGAGCTTAAATTGGATTCAAACTGGAACATTCATTTATATTATGACCTCACATTCTGTTTTAAATGCAAGACTGTAACAGCAGTTAAATGAAAACAAAAAGTGGCAGGTCTTAATATAACCGAAACTCCTCAAACACCAGCCATCTGCATCACCATGGAAATGCTAGCAACACTCTTCAGTGCTGAAGTGTTTGTTTTTTTTAACACTTGCCCTGTTTTATTTGCAAATTAGTTTTGTAAGATTGTATATGTGTTAAACAAGGGCCCATATCTGTTAATGTGACAGACAACAGCAAATTCAGCCTCATTGAAGTGTCATTCCAACTTTTTAATCCTGCATTGGTACAGAGGAAACAATCGGATCTTAACTACTGGCAGATGATGTTTTTAGAGTTTTATCTGAGTGGAGTTTTATAATTGGACCTCGAAGACAAGAACACACACACATACACACATTTTCTTGGCTGCATTTGGTGTCATGTGACTGTATAAAATAAACATGCATGCCAGAAGTTTAATTCATTTGGTTTCATTTCATTTTGGCTAAAGTAATATTAGCATCAAAATACATAGTCATCTGTCGGTCTTTAAATGGATAACCACCATCGTCAATTTTGTTTGTTTTTTATCTGCTGCTTTTAAACAGGATGCATTGACTGTTCATTTATTCAATCGTTCAAAAAATGTTTTGTTTATTTGCTCTATCAATCGCTTGTTCGTTCATTTGATCTATCATTCTGTATTATTCTATCGTTCTATCATTTGTTCTATCGATCGCTCATTCACACGTTCATTTGGTCTATCGTTTTAAATATCTTTAGTTTTTTTCATTCCTTCGTTCATTTATTCTGTCGTTTGGTTTATCAATCTATCAATAGTTCTTTTGTTTGTTTGTGCATTTTGCTTTACATTCATGCATTTATCCAAAGCAATTTATATTGCAAGCACATCAGTTTACGTGTTCCATGGGAATCGAACCCATGACCTTGACATTGCTTGTGTCATGCTGTACCAGTTGAGCTATTGGAACCGTTTGTTCCATCCATCCATCCATCCGATTCTTTTGTCCATCCATCCATCCGATTCTTTTGTTCTTTTGTCTGTCCGGATATACATCCATCCATCCATCCATCCAGCCCATCTACAATTCCATCAGGACTGTAAAGTGTGTGTGGTCACACAAATCTACTTGAACTGAAATCCATCCATCCACCCCTCCATCAATCCTTCTGGTTCTTTTGTCCATCCCTACATCCATCTATCCATCCATCTGATTCTTTTGTCCGTCCGTCCAGCCATCCCATCCATCCGATTCTTTTGTCTGTCCGTCCGTCCGTCCACCCAGCCATCCATCTGATTCTTTAGTTCTTTTGTCCATCTATCCATCCGATTCTTTTGTTCTTTTGTCTGTCCAGCCATCCATCCATCCATCCATCCATCCATCCTTTGGTTCTTTTGTCCATCCCTACATCCATCCATCCATCCCTCCATCCATCCTTCCGGTTCTTTTGTCCATCCCTACATCCATCCATCCATCCCTCCATCCATCCTTCCGGTTCTTTTGTCCATCCCTACATCCATCCATCCATCCCTCCATCCATCCTTCCGGTTCTTTTGTGCATCCCTACATCCATCCATCCATCCCTCCATACATCCTTCCGGTTCTTTTGTCCATCCCTACATCCATCCATCCATCCCTCCATCCATCCTTCCGGTTCTTTTGTCCATCCCTACATCCATCCATCCATCCCTCCATCCATCCTTCCGGTTCTTTTGTCCATCCCTACATCCATCCATCCATCCCTCCATCCATCCTTCCGGTTCTTTTGTGCATCCCTACATCCATCCATCCATCCCTCCATCCATCCTTCCGATTCTTTTGTCCATCCCTACATCCATCCTTCCGGTTCTCTTGTCCATCCCTACATCCATCCATCCATCCCTCCATCCATCCTTCCGGTTCTTTTGTCCATCCCTACATCCATCCATCCATCCCTCCATCCATCCTTCCGGTTCTTTTGTCCATCCCTCCATCCATCCTTCCGGTTCTTTTGTCCATCCATCCATCCATCCATCCATCCGATTCTTTTGTTCTTTTGTCCATCCATCCAAAATAAAATTCCATCAGGACTGTAAAGTGTGTGTGTGGTCACACAAATCTACTTGAATTGAAATCTAGCAAACTTTTTTCAATATTGTTTCATTATTTACTGGAAATTCATAACATTATGCTTTGTGTTATATTGCCCTGGAATTATTATAAAAAAATACTTGTTACCACAGTCGCAATGGGGTGTTTAATACAGCCGCAGAGGGAGTAACAGTGAAGTGGCATCTTCTCTCTTCTGACAGTCTTAATTTAATAAGTCCAGCATTCTCTATTTTTTCCTTTTTGTGGAAAGTCATAAAAGTGAAGTTATCACTTGCTGTTGGAGCAAACGGGTTAGCAAAAATAATATTTGCTGCAATCTCCCATTTATTGCAATAGGAGATTACCCATGTCTGCAACAGTTTACTTCTGCATTCCAAACCTGCAAATGTAAACGGGTCCATTGACAAATATTGAAGTACAATATTTCAAGTATTTTCTAGTAATCTGTGCATCTCTGTACAGTAATGACTCAATAACGTTCAGTGTTATGATGTAAATGAAAATGTCATTGTTCTTTATTAAGTGTATTGGATTTCACATCCTCGTCTTGTAAGCCATAAACTCACAGGCTTTAATAACTGTTAGGACTGGGGGCAGCAGCCGTTTTATAGGTGTTAATATCACTTGATTTTGTATGAAAGAGTGGGTCTTGAATGAACGGTCTCTGTTAATATTTAAGCAGGATTGGAGTAATATTAGATATTGGTCTTGATTTAGGGGCATTTAAAAGCTTTTGGCACCCTGAGTAAATTGTGTGGTCACCTTCACACTCTCACAGGAGCTGTTCGGAGTATCCATCACATGCTGAAGGTCTGTGCTGTATTTATAAAACCTAAAGATCGCTGGTCACACTCAATACTTCTGAAAGAACATAAGTCTGACTTATTCAATATCAGTGACAACATAAAGTGTCGCCTGTCGCTAAATTTGTTTGCTTGTTGAAATGTTCTTTAATTGTTTAATTTATTCATTATTTGTCTTTTACTAATTGATTATTTCATTATTTTATTAATTTATTAATTTGCTTCATTCATTCATTCGTTCATTCAGTCATTCATTTGTATGTGTAGTGTTTTTTCATTCCTTCATGTATTGATTTCCATTCATTAGTTAATTAATTCCTTAATTTGTTCATTAATTTGTTCATTCATTAATGTGTTCATTTGTTCATTCACTAATGTGTTCATTTGTTCATTCCTTAATGTGTTCATTCATTAGTTCATTCATTAATTTGTTCATTAATTAATGTGTTCATTTGTTCATTCATTAATGTGTTCATTTGTTCATTCCTTAATGTGTTCATTCATTAGTTCATTCATTAATTTGTTCATTCATTAATGTGTTCATTTGTTCATTCATTAATGTGTTCATTTGTTCATTCATTTGTTCAGTGATTAATGTGTTCATTTGTTCAGTGATTAATATGTTCATTTGTTCATTCATTAATGTGTTCATTTGTTCAGTGATTAATTTGTTCATTTGTTCATTCATTAATGTGTTCATTTGTTCAGTGATTAATGTGTTCATTTGTTCATTCATTAATGTGTTCATTTGTTCAGTGATTAATTTGTTCATTTGTTCATTCATTAATTTGTTCATTTGTTCATTCATTAATGTGTTAATTTGTTGATTCCTTAATGTGTTCATTTGTTCAGTGATTAATGTGTTCATTTGTTCATTCATTAATGTGTTCATTTGTTCAGTGATTAATGTGTTCATTTGTTCATTCATTAATGTGTTCATTTGTTCAGTGATTAATTTGTTCATTTGTTCATTCATTAATTTGTTAATTTGTTCAGTGATTAATTTGTTCATTTGTTCATTCATTAATTTGTTCATTTGTTCATTCATTAATGTGTTCATTTGTTCAGTGATTAATTTGTGCATTTGTTCATTCATTAATGTGTTCATTTGTTGATTCCTTAATGTGTTCATTCATTAATGTGTTCATTTGTTCAGTGATTAATTTGTTCATTTGTTCATTCATTAATGTGTTCATTCATTAATTTGTTAATTTGTTCATTCCTTAATGTGTTCATTCATTAGTTCATTCATTAATTTGTTCATTCATTAATGTGTTCATTTGTTCATTCATTAATGTGTTCATTCATTAGTTCATTCATTAATGTGTTCATTTGTTCATTCATTAATGTGTTCATTTGTTCAGAGATTAATTCCAGTTTATTTGTTTGTTTGTTTCATTAATTTTTTAATATGTATATTCAGTCATTTACTAACTTCATTCATTTTTGTATTTAGTCATTTGCTCATTCATTAGTTTGTTCATTCATTAATTGGTCATTCATTCATCAGCTTATGTGGCTATTTGCCTGATTCATTCATTTGTTTATTGAAATGGTTTGTTTATTTGTTCTACTGTTTTTGTTCATTCATTCTTTCATTTATTCATTCAGTCATTTGCAAATTCCTTCATTGATTGATTTGTTAATTCAGTCATTTGCTTATTTATTTATTTGTTTGTTTGTTAATTTCTTTCAATCATTTGTAGGTTTATTCTTTCACTCTTTCTTAAATTAGTTCATTCATTCATTCATTCATTCATTAGTTCATTATTTCATTCTGTATCTATGGGGATACTCTTTGATGAATAGACCTTCATTCATTCATGCTCATGCATTCATTAGTTAGGTAGTTAGTTAGTTTGTTCATTCAATTATTTGCCCCATTCATTCTTTCACTCTTTCTTAAATTAGTGAATTAAGTAATTCATTTGTCTATTATTTCATTCATTCACTCTGCATCTATGTGGAGACTCTTCGATGAATAGAACTTCATTCATTCAGTTATTTACCCCATTCATTCTTTCATTCATTCAGTTATTTACCCCATTCATTCTTTCATTCATTCAGTTATTTACCCCATTCATTCTTTCATTCATTCAGTTATTTACCCCATTCATTCTTTCATTCATTAAATTTGTTCATTCATTTGATCATTGATTAATTTGTTCTTTCTTGTATTTGTTCAGGTTCATTCTTTCTCTGTTTGTTAATTTGTACGTTCTATCATGTGGATACTTCAATGATCAGACCGCAGGCTCTTAAACTGTGTGTGTGTGTGTATGTCTTTGTGTGTGTGTGTGTGTGTGTGTGTATGTCTTTGTGTGTGTGTGTGTGTGTGTGTGTGTATATGTATTTGTGTGTGTGTATGTTTTTGTGTGTGTGTGTGTGTATATATGTGTGTGTGTGTGTATATGTATTTGTGTGTGTGTATATGTCTTTGTGTGTTTGTGTGTATGTCTTTGTGTGTGTGTGGGTGTATATGTCTTTGTGTGTGTGTGTGTATATGTATTTGTGTGTGTGTATATGTCTTTGTGTGTGTGTGTGTGTGTGTGTGTATATGTCTGTGTGTGTGTGTGTGTCTGTCTGTGTGTGTTTGTGTGTGTGTGTGTGTGTGTGTCTGTGTGTGTGTGTCTGTTTGTGTGTGTGTGTGTGTGTGTGTGTGTGTCTGTGTCTTTGTGTGTGTGTGTGTGTGTGTGTGTGTGTTTTGTGTGTGTGTGTGTGTGTGTGTGTGTGTGTGTCTGTGTTTGTGTGTTTTTGTGTGTGTGTGTGTGTGTGTGTGTGTCTGTCTTTGTGTGTGTGTGTGTGTGTGTGTCTGTGTCTTTGTGTGTCTATGTCTTTGTCTGTGTGTGTCTGTGTTTGTATGTGTGTGTGTGTTTTTGTGTGTGTGTGTGTGTGTGTGTGTGAGGTAGCATTTGTCTCTCTCTCTTTCTCGATTACCGTGGCTTTGTCTGTCTTTATGGTTTGTGCTGTCTTTAGTGCTCTCTGTGATTGAAATAGCATCTCACGGTTTGCAGGCACACACACACACACACACACACACACACACACACACACACACACACATCTTTTTCTATTGTACACACACTTTTTTGTTCCTCCAGAGGTCTGTGAAGAGTCTCTCAGAATAATGAGGCCAATAAGATATTTCTTCCCCTCGAGATCTTTTTCTTTAAGTTGTGTTTACCTCGTCATCCTCCCAAAGTCTGAAGTAATGGTAACTGCCCCTTCATTTGACCAAATCCCTCAAGTTCAAGCCCTTCTGGCTTTAAAACGTCATGTGCTCAGATCTTTCTCTCTATATGACAGTGACGTTTGATAGCTTCCTATTTCATATCTCACACAGTCAAAACTGGACACCCGGAATCATCATACATCATACTGAGTGCTAAAATATCCATCATGTTCTATTTTTATCCATCATAGTTGTTTTCATTTCATATTACATTCATGGATGTAGCATCCATTATAATGGTATATACATGACAGTGGATATATAATGGATTTTTGACTCACCAAGCGAGTGTGGTGAAATCGTCTCGGTTACGTATGTAACCTCCGTTCCCTGATGGAGGGAACGAGACGTCGTGTCGAAGAAGCGACACTAGGGGTCTCTCTTGAGCGCCGAAAGATACCTCTGATCTATGAAAAAAGGCCAATGAGAGTTGGCGAACAGTATTTGCATACTCCGCCTCCGGATACGGATATAAAGGCGAGAGAAATACGCTCGTTCATTCAGGATTTTTCTGAGGAGCCGGGAGTGTTCCGGGCATCTCAGCGGCTCGGCTCAGCGACGTGGCCGGGAAGACACGACGTCTCGTTCCCTCCATCAGGGAACGGAGGTTACATACGTAACCGAGACGTTCCCCGTCTGTCGCTCACTTCGACGTCGTGTCAAAGAAGCGACACTAGGGGTCCACTTCAAAACTCACCATGCGCTGAGCCGTGTACGTGTACTGCTGACACAGAAGCGGGCAGGTATTTTGCACGTGCGCAAGCGACCAACTGTGTTCAGGCTGCACGTACTCTTCCCCAATGCCCCGAAAAAGCGTCAGCATCCTTTTGGTTACCCTAGGGGGGAACAAGGTGACGCTCCCAACTAGGGAACGGGCCAAGCCTGGCTGGGCCTCTTTTCTCTCTATGTTTTCTCGGCATAGAGCAAGAGCAGCCGGGGCCCTTACCGCATCGAGGGAAGGGGGTCTTATTCCAAATTCCTATTCTTAGGGGGAAAAGACCCTGCGGAGGCCACACCCGCCCAACAGGGGAGGTAAAGGTGGCAAAATACATCACATGGCCACTTAGGCATGTGGAAGGAAATGGCACGGTGGTAGATCCAACCTCAAGGAGGGGGGAGTTGCTACAACACGGCGACCGGAGGGCAGCGAAGGACTGCCTAAGGGAGACGCGGGTCAGCTCGTAAGGTGACCGTGCCGCGGAAATACACACAGGAGGAGTCCCGTAGGAGGCCTGATCTGTGGAGCACTTATTCCAGTAGGGGTAGCCGGAGGTACCCGTAGTGGACTGGACCAGCACGTTCCTCCGATGAACTGCTGCGGGTCCGAAGTGCTAGGGAGGAATCAACCAGGGACCTGGGTCCTCTGGGGCAAAAGCGCACTGTTTTGCCTCGGCAGAGGGAAACGGCGCTGGAACAAGCGGTTCACCCGGTCAGATCGTCGACGTGTACCGAGTTCTACGGGCTCGGACCTGAGAGAACACGGGACGAGACTGACTCAACCCTGAGATTGTAAAATCTCGTGAAGGTGTTAGGTGCTGCCCAGCCTGCAGCTCTGCAAATGTCTGCTAGGGAGGTGCCCTTTGCCAGTGCCCACGAGGATGCCACGCTCCTAGTGGAGTGGGCCCACACCCGTAAGGGGGGCGGCACGGCCTGGGTGTGGTAGGCCAACTGAATGGCCTCCACCACCCAGTGAGACAACCTCTGTTTGGAGACAGCATTCCCTTTCTGCTGTCCTCCAAAGCAGACAAAGAGCTGCTCAGAGCGCCTGAAGCTCTGGGTGCGTTCCAGGTAGGCACGCAAAGCACGTACTGGACACAATAGTGAGAGGGCTGGGTCTGCCTCCTCCCGGGGCAGCGCTTGTAGGTTCACTACCTGATCTCTAAAGGGCGTGGTAGGAACCTTGGGCACATAGCCCGGTCGAGGTCTTAGGATCACGTGAGTGTCTGCCGGACCGAACTCCAGGCAAGTGTCGTTAGTAGAGAACGCTTGCAGGTCCCCGACCCTCTTGATGGAAGCGAGCGCGATCAGCAGGGCCGTCTTTAGAGAGAGGGCCCTGAGTCCGGCTGATTCTAGCGGCTCGAAAGGGGATCTCTGAAGACCGGCGAGGACCACCGAGAGATCCCAGGAGGGGAACAGGTTTGGCCGGGAGGGATTTAACCTCCGGGCACCTCTTAGGAACCTGACGATTAAGTCGTGCTTGCCCAGAGACTTGCCGTCTACTGGGTCGTGGTGAGCTGCGATAGCAGCAACATACACCTTTAAGGTGGACGGGGACAGCCTCCCCTCCAACTTCTCCTGTAGAAACAGGAGCACTGACCTAACTGCGCACCTCTGTGGGTCTTCTGCCCGGGAAGAACACCAATTGACGAACAGACGCCACTTTAGGGCGTAGAGTTGCCTGGTAGAAGGGGCTCTGGCTTGGTTGATCGTGGCTACGACCGTGGGTGGTAGGCCAGCTAGATCTTCCGCGTCCCGTCCAGGGACCAGACATGGAGATTCCAGAGGTCTGGGTGCGGATGCCAGAGCGTGCCCCGTCCCTGAGAAAGAAGGTCCTTCCTCAGAGGAATTCGCCAGGGAGGGGCTGTCGCGAGGAGTACGAGGTCCGAGAACCAGGCCCGGGTGGGCCAGTAGGGAGCCACGAGAGTGACTTGCTCCTCGTCCTCCCTGACCTTGCACAGCACCTGTGCAAGAAGGCTCACTGGGGGAAATGCGTACTTGCGCAGCCCCACTGGCCAGCTGTGTGCCAATGCATCTGCCCCGAGGGGAGCCTCTGAACGGGCGTACCAGAGGGGGCAGTGGGAGGTCTCTCGGGAGGCAAACAGGTCTACCTGGGCCTTGCCGAACCGTTCCCAAATCAGCTGAACCGAGTGGGGGTGAAGCCTCCACTCTCCGCCAGGCAAGCGTTGTCGTGACAGCGCGTCCGCTACCACATTGAGGTTGCCGGGGATGTGAGTGGCACGCAGCGACTTGAGTCGGTGCTGGCTCCAAAGGAGGAGACGACGGGCGAGTTGTGACATGTGATGGGAGCGTACGCCGCCTTGGCGATTTATGTACGCGACCGCAGTGGTGCTGTCCGACCTGACTAGGACATGTTTGTCCCGAATTAACGGGAGAAACTTCCGCAGGGCAAAGAGGACGGTCAACAACTCGAGGCAGTTGATGTGCCAACGCAGCTGGGCCCCTTTCCAACGGCCTGAGGCTGCGTGCCCGTTGCAAACGGCGCCCCAACCCAATCTGGAGGCGTCGGTTGTGACCAAGACGCGTCTGGACACCTGCTGTAGGGGTACTCCAGCCCGTAAGAAACAGAGGTCTGTCCAGGGGTTGAATGTTTGTCGGCAGGCGGGGGTGATTGTTACCCGGTGCGTGCCGCGGCGCCATGCTCGTCTCGGGACTCGGGTCCGAAGCCAGTGTTGGAGCGGTCTCATATGCATCAAGCCCAGCGGCGCGACCGCCGCGGCGGATGCCATATGCCCCAGGAGCCTCTGGAAAAGTTTTAAGGGGACCGCTGTGCCCGGCCTGAGGGCGGCGAGGCAGTTCAACACTGACTGAGCACGCTCCTTTGTGAGACGTGCGGACATTGAGACCGAGTCTAACTCCATCCCGAGAAAAGAGATGCTCTGAACTGGAGTGAGCTTGCTCTTTTCCCAGTTGACCTGAAGCCCCAAACGGCTGAGGTGCCTGAGCACCTGGTCTCTGTGAGCGCATAGTAACTCTCGCGAGTGGGCTAGGATGAGCCAGTCGTCGAGGTAGTTGAGTATGCGGATGCCGGCTTCTCGGAGCGGGGCAAGAGCTGACTCTACGACTTTCGTGAAGACGCGAGGGGACAGAGACAGGCCGAAGGGGAGGACTTTGTACTGATACGCCTGGCCCTCGAACGCAAACCGTAGGTAGGGGCGGTGTCGGGGCAGGATAGAGACGTGGAAGTACGCGTCCTTCAGGTCTACCGCTGCGAACCAATCTAGATGCCGGACGCAGGTTAAAATATGCTTCTGCGTGAGCATTTTGAACGGGAGTTTGTGCAACGCTCGGTTGAGAACTCGCAGGTCCAAGATTGGTCGTAAGCCGCCGCTTTTCTTGGGTACGATGAAGTAGGGGCTGTAGAAACCCTTCTTCATCTCGGTTGGAGGGACAGGCTCTATCGCGTCTTTGGCCAGAAGAGTCGCGATTTCCGCGCGCAGGGAGTGGGCGTGTTCGCCGTGTACTGCGGAGAAGCGGATGCCCATGAAGGGGGGCGGGGGCCTGGCAAACTGAATTGCGTAACCGAGTCGGATGGTCCGTGCCAGCCAGCGAGATGGGTTGGGAAGTGAAAGCCACGCGTCCAACCTCTGCGCTAGGGGCATTAAAGGGACGATTAATTTTGACGTACCCGGCGGGGCTTCGCAGCGGGGCGGAGCAGGTAGGGCAGCGTTGGGCGGCGACGGGGCGACCCGCGGCTGAGGTGCTGAGAAAAGACTCAAAGCACTTACCTTGCTCCGCACACCCGGCAGGGGGCGGGTTAGCGACTGAGGAGGAGGTCCTGGGTAGGCGTCCTCTGGACTCGTCGGAACCGGCCGGCCGGGGGACAGTCGTGGGGCTGAAGACGGGTGGTCCGTGTCCAGAAGGCCAGGACTGTCGGGATCTAAGGGCAAAGTGCCGTGAGAACGGCATTTGCGGGCCAGGTGACCCAGAGACACAGGGAATAGCTCTTTTACTGAGAATGTGGGTACCGCAACCCCATCTAAGGGGGGGCGGCAAATTAAATTGTTTAAAAACAAAAGATTCTCCTCCCGGCCCTCCACCGGGGGACGGAGTGGTCTTACCACCTCCGGAGCTAACGTCTGCGTCGCTGGGTCGTCCGTCTCAGGACCGCCTGGGAGCCTTCCGGGTCCTCGAGGGAGTCCGGGAGACGGGGGGCGTCTGCTTCTTGCGGTGTGCTCGACGCAGGGGCCGAGAGCTGGGCCCGGGTTGAGGCGGAGCAGATTTCTTAGCCGCAGGAGGACGCCCTCGGCGAGCAGACGGGGCAGTGGCCCTGGCGGCAGGTTTGCGGCGAGGCAGGATGTGTGAGATGGCCTCCGTCTGTCTTTTCACCGTGGAGAACTGCTGGGCAAAGTCCTCGACGGTGTCGCCGAAGAGGCCAAGCTGGGAGACAGGGGCGTCGAGGAAGCGAACTTTGTCGGCCTCACGCATCTCGACCAGGTTGAGCCACAGATGACGTTCCTGGACCACTAGGGTGGCCATCGCCTGCCCGAGTGCCTGCGCGGTGACCTTCGTGGCCCTGAGGGCGAGGTCGGTCGCTGAGCGCAGTTCCTGCAACACGTCGGGATCAGGGCTACCCTCGTGCAGATCTCTGAGCGCCTTGGCCTGGTGGACTTGCAGGAAAGCCATGGCGTGCAAGGCGGAGGCGGCCTGTCCCGCGGCGCTGTAGGCTTTGTTGTTGAGGGAGGATGAAGTCCTACAGGCCTTGGAAGGGGGTACAGGGCGCCCGCGCCAGGTGGTAGGGTCACCGGGACAGAGATGGAGCGCAACTGCCCTATCCACCTGGGGAATCGCCGTGTACCCATGGGCCTCTCCGCCGTCGAGGGTAGCGAGAGCGGACGAGCAGGGCTTTTGACGGACGGAGAGCGGGGCTCTCCATGACGACGTCAGCTCGTCATGCACTTCCGGGAAAAACGGGACCGGGGGGGGGCGTGGCTGTGAGCGGCGCCCAAACCCCAGGAACCAGTCATCCAACCGTGACGGGTGTGGGGAGGATGGAGGTCTCCAGTCCAACCCCACCCCGACGGCGGCCCGGGCAAGCATGTCGGACATCTGCGCATCCGCCTCAACCTGGGCCTGCTGGCCCGAAGGCGGCAGTCCAGGGGAGGAGTCAGCGTCAGACGCCGCGCTCTCCGATGGAGCGGCGAGCTCATCGGCTTCAGGCTCAAGAGGATAGGCAGACCGGCCCGGAGGCGAGTCGCCGTTACCTCGAGACTGGACGGAGGTAAACGAGCGTGTTGGGGGGTGGGTGGTCCGAGGGGACGTGCCTGGCGGAAGCGCACCCGCTGCCCTCCCCAAATCGCCTCCAGCGCCAACCGCATCGTCCTCAATCCCGTGGGAAGAAGGAGCGATACGGGGGGCGGCTGGAGTGGCGTGCTTTCTATTGAAAGCAAGCCGCGACCGCAACGTTACCATGGTCATGTTCTCGCAGTGAGAACATGAACCATCCACAAACGCAGCCTCGGTGTGATTGGCGCCCAGACACACGAGACAGCGCCTGTGGCCGTCAGAAGCGGAGAGCACTCTACCGCATCCAGGAACTACACAGGGGTTGAATGGCATCTTTAAAAAGACGCGCCCTGAAAAGGGCGTTCAACACCGCTATGTATTGCTCTTTTAGAGAAATAAACTCTTTGTGAGAAATATAACTCTTTATATAGTGGAACTCTTTCAAACTCTGCGCTGTCGAAGCGCCCAGGGGCAAACTGCACGCCGGCAGAGAAGAGAAAAACAGCCGCTGTAGTGCGCCGTAAATCCAACAGCAGCAGAGCGTCAGAGGATCAGAAGCAGGATCAGCAGTGTTATACGCAGCAGTCAGCATAAACACGACCTTCGGCTCCGAAGAAAATTACTGAATGAACGAGCGTATTTCTCTCGCCTTTATATCCGTATCCGGAGGCGGAGTATGCAAATAATGTTCGCCAACTCTCATTGGCCTTTTTTCATAGATCAGAGGTATCTTTCGGCGCTCAAGAGAGACCCCTAGTGTCGCTTCTTCGACACGACGTCGAAGTGAGCGACAGACGGGGAACAATGAGTTCTGGGGGAGAAGTTTTACCTGTCAATCAACCACTGTGTTAAAACAAGATTTTTATTTGTTTCAGGTTACGTGCTGCTTTAAAATGAAATAACCGTTGGATCGGAACATTTGAAAAAGCACAAATGCATACATAAGTTGAGTGTTGAATGATTTTCATTGTGCATGATATCAACATAAAGTAACACAGATGACAAACACACACCTGAAGCTCAATCGGTACTCCACTAAAATAACTGAGCTCTGCTCTAAACGTCCTGTTGTGCTTAGATTAAATGCAAGTAAATTGGCAGCTGGATGCGCCTCTTTTTCATACTACCTATTATTTTTAAGTTTTGAGCTTTAGTCTGTTTTCATGCAGTAACACTGATTGTAATGATTGATGTTTGCAGTCATGAAATCAGAGACCCTCCATTCGAATTTCCTGCACAAAGATGCATATTACCTGGTGCTGATGGCGCCTGTCCACTTGTGATCGAATCCCTGAAACGCATC
>JAVLUX010000026.1:36487500-36497500 GCA_032164185.1 Moxostoma hubbsi | reverse complement strand
CCAAGTTGCTCCCAATGGCAGGCTAGTGCCTTGCATGGCAGCTCTCCCGTCATTGGTGTGTGTGAATGGGTGAATGAGACACAGTGTAAAGCGTTTTGAATACCGCTAAGTTTAAAAAGGCGCTATATAAGTGCAGGCCATTTACCATTTATTATTATAGCCAAATGGATATTGGCCAAGATCAATTCTCAGCACATGGAAATGTAATATTCCGGTTGCAGTGAACCAGAGTGTAAAAAAAGAGTCAGTTGATTTGTGTTTCTCGATTGGCCTCAGCCATTCTAAAAATAGCAGCTCTGATAGCAACACACTAAATGCAAACACACCTCATTGCGTTCATTCCTGAGCCAGACAGAATGAAACAGGACAGGTTCATATAGGGAGCATATAATGTCATAATCAAATCTAAATATGACAACGTTGTAGAGTTAGGTTTATAGTCATTATAATTAGCCCATATTAAAGAAATAGTTCACCTGGAATGAAAATTGAAATGAAAATTCAATCATATTTTTTTCACCCTCATGTCGCTCCAAACCCATAAGTCTGTCTTTCATACGTGGAACACAAAAGAAGATGTTTTCATGAATATCATGGTCTGTCTTTTCAATAGAGTGTCAGTAGAAAGTGCCTCACTTCAAAGCTAAAAAAGGATGCAAAAGTATCCCAAAAGTAGTCCACGTCATTTTTCAGTGCAAATCTTATTGTCTGTTGCACATTCATGAGCACTGAATAAAGCTTGTTCAAAATGGCTTGTGTATTTATGTGAGGACTTGCGAAAGTCATTCTAGTTATTTTTGAGTGATCTTTTCCTTTTAGAACAATAGATTCCCAATGCACTCTTAAGTCCTCGTGGTGGCATAGTGACTCGACGAATCTCAGTTGCCTCCGCGTCCGAGACCGTCAATCCGCGCAGCTTATCACGTGGCTTGTTGAGCGCGTTACCACGGTGACGTAGCGTGTGTGGAGGCTGCACGCTATTCTCCGCGGCATCCACGCACAACTCACCACGCGCCCCACCGAGAGTGAGAACCACATTATAGCGACCACGAGGAGGTTACCCCATGTGACTCTACCCTCCCTAGCAACCGGGCCAATTTGGTTGCTTAGGAGGCCTGACTGGAGTCACTCAGCATGCCCAATTTGAACTCGTGACTTCAGGTTTGGCAGTCAGCGTCAATACTCGCTGAGCTACCCAGACCCATGGGACTGCCGCTTTTAAGCTATAGTATGAGTTCAGAAGATGTTTAATAGAGCACGAAAGTCAAATGGACCACTTTTCATGGTGCTTTAATGCCCTTTTGGGACTTTGAAAGCCTCATTCCCCATTCATTGTAGTTGCATTAAAATAATTACCAGAAAATGTATTCAAAATTTCTTCCGCGTAAGAAAAAGAAGAGTCATATACATGTTTGAAACAACAAAAGGGTGAGCAAATTATGAATTAAAATTTTTGGGCACTAATCCTTTAAATGAATACATTTTGTAATGCATTATAATCAGGATTCAAAGACAGGTTCATTTACACAAATGCATTCAAATGTTCTTGTGCCTTTTATAGGTCTTTGCAAATGCTGTGCTGTTATTCAGCTCAGCACCTCTGATGAGATGAAATAGATTCGCTGAGATGAGTCTTCTAGAGAATTCTGAATCGTGGGACTAGACAAATAGCCCATTGTCTGCGCTGAATAATTTAGGCCATTTTGAGGTCTGTTCCACACCGCAGATTTGATGAATACTTATTGGAATGCCTCCATTTTTTACTTTTTAAAGGCCTTTAACAATACGGGGGCGATGCTTTCTGTCAGATCACTAAAACAAACAGATATAGCTGTAAAATGCACACAGATATGTGGGCCAAATGTACAGTGTGTGTTTGACAAAATAGATTAATAAGCAGGTTGTAAAAATGCCAAACATGCACACAGCCCACACACACACAAGACCATTAAGATGTGCCCACGATAACACACACTTTACAGTCACTCCAACACACACTTAAATGCACAAATAATACAGGGAAGACCATTAAATGAATAAACAACCGGTCTTAAAAAAGCTTTTAACTTGTCTGTAGTGTGAACAGAAAAAGAAGATGCTCTTTAGGCAAGAAAACTTTTGAAAGCCAAATAGCAGAATATTGTGTTTACTCTTTAAGATTTCTGGTTGTAAAGTGTCTTAAAGGAATGTTTTGTGTTTAATACGAGTTAAGATCTGTAGACAGAATATGTGACATGCTGTCTATTATCATAGGAAACACACACACACACACACACACACATTTTTTTTTCTTTTTACAGTTGAAGTCAATGTGGCAAGACATTCCAGTTTAACACAGAAATGTAAAATGCTTGTATTTTTGGTACATATTAATTCATCTGTTCATAAATATGAGTTATTTGAGCTGTAAAGGTGTCTAAATGTTCCTTTTAGAAGTGGGACTACATTTCCAGGCAGATGAACTATGTTACAATAATGTAATGGAAGTTTTACAATGGAAGTCAATGTGGCAAGACTTCCCAGGGAGTGTAGAAATGAGAAGCTTGTATTTTTGTTAAAGTGCTTAAATGAATTCTTCATGTGATTTGAGCTGCAAAGTGGTCTAAATGGTCCTACTTTTCTATATGGATACATTTTGTTTCCAGTAATGCGCTTACAATGACAATTCCCACCACAGTGCCATTCCCAAAACGTCTCAAATCCAGTATCGTGTTTAATAGAATTATGTGGTAGAAATGACAGTGATAGAAATGAATAAATAACATAAACTTTTTTTTGAGGGCTTTTTCTCCCCAATTTGGAATGCCCAATTCCCAATGTGCTCGAAGTCCTCGTGGTGGTATAGTGACTCACCTCAGTCCAGGACGATGGAGGACGAATCTCAGTCTTATCACGTGGCTTGTTGAGCGTGTTACCGGAGATATAGCACGTGTGAAGGCTTCAAGCTTCACGCACAACTTAACATCACCCCACTTAGAGCGAGAACTACATTATGGTGACCACGAGGAGGTCGGACCCCAGAGCTTCGGAAAGGATGGCCGCCTGTGCGCTTTTGCGCAGCAGCACTGTGATGCCTACCGGAAATGGTTGTTTGTGGGGGGAACCCGCAGTGTCGTGGAAATGGTCTGGTGGTACAGGAACAGTTCATCTCCCTACTTCCCTGAGGCGTGTCCGAGTGGGTCCAGTGCCAGCCCCCCCGCGTCGTTGGATGGAGTCGTCCAGCTGGCAGAGGACTACATGGCGGCGTTCCGAGGAGGTGGCGAAGCAGTATCTTCTCTCTCTTCTCTCTCTCCACCCCCTGTGTCTTATGTTCCCTCCCCTCACTCCTGCCCAATTACGGCTCCTTGGAGGTGAGGAGGCCCGCCCAGACCCCGGTCCAGAGGACCCTTTTCCTTGTCCTTGTCTGTCTCTCTCCACCCCCCGTCTCTCTCTTTTATCCCCCCAGGTTGGCGAGACCGCCCTCACGAGTGCGGAAGGAAGACCTGGGCCGGTCTGCTGGAGCTGCGGGGAAACCGGACACAGCTAGGAGCGGTGTCCAGTGATGGAGGTGGGGACACTGGTTTGGACCCCGCCGCTCCACAGGCTGCCCCCAATCGGGCATGGATGTATCGTATACCGGTATGGGTAAAGGGGGATACACATCAAGCTTTGGTGGATACAGGTTGTTCTCAAACCTCGATGCACCAATGATTGGTGCAAGGCGGGGGATTGGTTAAAAATAAAATAGTGAAGGTGAGGTGTGTGCATGGTGACATTCACAAGTATCCAAGGCAATTACCCCTAACACCTGTCTGTCGTTATAGTGATGCGGAGGTAGACATAAAAGGCACGCCAGAGTATCCAAAGAACTAATATCCAGAGAGCTACAAACAGACAGAATGTTTGACATTATTATTTTATGTTCACAACAATGGTTACCATTGTGTGTGTGTGTAACAAATTATTCAAATTAAAGAACTGAACTTGACCCTGCTTCACTGTCTCCTGACTCCTCCATTGCCCCGAACAAGGACCTTTTCTACAATAGTTTAATATTGAAAGTCTGCATCTGGGAAAAAACTCTAAAGCAATAGAACTGTTCAGGTTATAATCCAAAAACTCAGAAGAGAAGTAATATTTTCGAGCGATGGGTTGCCTCTGGATTTTCTTAGGGGTTTTTAAAGTAGCAGTTTTTGTTTTATGAGTAAAAGAATGTCCATGATAAAAATGACTCCTTTTGTTCTACAACATAAATGACACACAGTCATACCTCAAACGTGAATTTTGAAGCCGGCATGTTTTTTAATTTTTTTTTATGTATGTTGTTATCAAGTTGCTAACTACAACTACAGTTTTCCATTTTATCAGACACATTCACTCACATGCTTGAGGTAGTTGTAGTCCTTATCTAGCAACATACATTTTTCTATTAGAACACTCAGGCTTCAAAATTCATATTTGAGGCATGGCTTTGTGTAATTTATCTTTTAGAACAAAACGTTTAAGTATCTTCAAGTCATCTTTGCCACAGATGTTATTTAACTCATGAATTGAAAAAACCTATTATTAAAAACCCATCGGAAATTCCAGAGGGAACCCATGGCGAATTAGCCTTCCGGATTCGGCTATAAATTGATGTCACGGCTGAACCGCACTATTGAAAAAGCCAAAGGACAATTGAAAAGTTAAAAATAAAGTTTGTAGGCATGGCACAAATTTTCCATTTCAGTTTTAATGAGACCTTCATTTAACAAAAAGGAAGAAGTGCCCGAACACAACCTGCTATGGTGAAATCACTCTTTTGCAGGAAAAATGCATTCTCTGGTCATACTGTAAGATAAAAGACATTAATCAAGAGAGAGTCAGAGAGAATGAGGGATGCTTGGTGTTGAGTAAGCATTGGTTGGCACTTGCTCTCAATTTCTCTCTGCCATTTATAAATTGTCAACATCTCTTGAGATTGGTCATTCCTTACTAATCACTGTAATGGGAGAGAGAGAGTGAGAGAGAGAGAGAGAGAGAGAGAGAGAGAGAGAGAGAGAGAGAGAGAGACATACTGTATATCTTTGCTCTGCTTGTGCAACAACACATAGTGGCCATAATATCATTCAACATGTGCCAATTACACAAACTGCTGACTGAGTTCTTAAAGGGGCTATATCATGGATTTTTCTTCAATAGTAAACATACTTTAAGGCTCACAACACAACCATACAGTTAGGTTTTGTTAGATCAATGTGTTCACCCTGTTGGCATTTGATGGCTAGGTGGCATCTGTTTTCACCATTTGAACATTTTAATTCTGCATTTGTTGGGTCTTGGAATGTTTGAGAAGTCTAGTATGATTTTCCAACAAACTCTGACTTAATCGCGAACCGTTTTCATGACCACGAGGTAAGCGTCTCTGTCATCTCATAGAAATGAACGTGCATGGGCACAACTGAACGTGCATGGGCACAACAAAGGTTATCCCATCCGGTCTGAACCGACAGAAGGTCTACTGTGGTACATGTCACAGAACAATTTAATGATGGTTATGGGAGGAATGTGTCACAGCACACAATGCTTCAAACCCTACTGCGTATTGGGCTGCGTAGCCGCAGTCTGGTGAGAGTGCCCATGATGACGAAAGTGCCTACAATGGGCACGTGAGCACCGGAACTGGAACTTGGAGCAATTGAAGAGGGTCACCTGGTCCGATGAGTCTTCAATTTTGTTTTCTTTTACATCACGTAGACGGACATGTATGCGTGCGCAATTTATCTGGGGAAGTGATTGGCAATAGGATGCACTGTGGGAAGATGACAAGCTGGTGGAGGGAGTGTGATGCTCTGGGTAATGCTCTGCTGGAAAAACCTGAGTCATGTAGACATCAATTTGACACGTGCCACCTACCTAAACATGGTTGTAGACCAGGTACACCCCTTCATGGCAATGGAATTCCCTGATGGAAGTGGCCTCTTTTAGCAGGATAATGCACCGTGCACCACTGCACATTGTTGGGGAATGGTTTAAGGAACATGATGAAGAGTTCAAGGTGTTGCCCTGTCCCCCAAATTCCCCAGATCTAAATCCAATTGAGCATCTGTGGGATGTGCTGACCAACAAGTCCGATCCACCTCGCAACTTACAGGACTTGGATCTGCTGCTAATGTCTTTGTGCCAGATACCACAGGACACCTTCAGGGGTCTTGTAGAGTCCATGCCTCAGCAGGTTGGCACTGTTTTGGTGGAGGACCAACAGCATATTCATTATGGTCATAATGTTTTGGCTCATCAGTGTATATATTAATGTATAAAATATAAATGAGTGTTGGTTAGCATGTTTCAGCAGTTTGTTTGGCTGACACTCATTTGGGAATATTCATCCATATTGCAGATGGAGATAGATTTGTCCTGAAGCGTTCTTCTTCTCACTTGCATGGAAAACAAATTATTTATTTAGCAAACGGCATCAAATTACACCGAGTATGCACTGAACTCAATGCAGGTTTGCATTGTTCCTCTGACAGAACTCTGAATGAAGTTATAGCCTAATGTCACATTGAATACATGCTAAGCATATTTAATCCATCAAACATACAGTATATATTCATATATTAAATAACTCATGTTTGACATCATCTGTAACCTCTTCTTTGTCAGGCATCAACACACAAAGATGCAGGTTTGTTGACATGACATGGCACCATGTGACAAAAGTGAATCATTGTTGTTATAATCAATGATGCTGTCTACACTGGATGCGTCCATCGCACCATGAATGCCCCGTTCTATTTGGCTCTGCATGCGCTGGCACAACTCCTGCCAACAAGACAAAGAAATGGTTTAGAAAGTTCACGTTGGCACGTCCAGTGTAGACAACCTCAAAGGGTATTAGAAAGTTTGTGGTGTTGACGTCATTTGGGTTTGTTGGAGCAGTGTGAAATGACCTTTAAAGTTACAGTAGCAAAAACAGCTTGTTTAATTATGAGGGTAAGAAATAAGGTGGAAAATGGTTATGAAAACGAAATTAGGGAACAATTATGCTCCGTTTTCATAAATAAAGATGCAGGAACACACAAAGCCTTCGCTACATGAAAGAGACACTAACCTTTGATGTTTGGACTGAAGATGACAAGTACATCTGAATGACAGCCTTGTGCCCATCTGGTTGTGTGCGTGCTTGCGTGCGTGCACATGTGCATGTGCATACATTTGTGTGCTTTTGTATACATTTGTGTGCATTTGTATACATTTGTGTGCATGTGCATACATTTGTGTGCTTTTGTATACATTTGTGTGCTTTTGTAAACATTTGTGTGCATTTGTATACATTTGTGTGCTTTTGTATACATTTGTGTGCTTTTGTAAACATTTGTGTGCATTTGTATACATTTGTGTGCATGTGCATACATTTGTGTGCTTTTGTAAACATTTGTGTGCATTTGTATACATTTGTGTGCATGTGCATACATTTGTGTGCTTTTGTATACATTTGTGTGCATGTGCATACATTTGTGTGCTTTTGTATACATTTGTGTGCTTTTGTAAACATTTGTGTGCATTTGTATACATTTGTGTGCATGTGCATACATTTGTGTGCTTTTGTATACATTTGTGTGCATGTGCATACATTTGTGTGCTTTTGTAAACATTTGTGTGCATTTGTATACATTTGTGTGCATGTGCATACATTTGTGTGCTTTTGTATACATTTGTGTGCATGTGCATACATTTGTGTGCTTTTGTATACATTTGTGTGCTTTTGTAAACATTTGTGTGCATTTGTATACATTTGTGTGCTTTTGTATACATTTGTGTGCTTTTGTAAACATTTGTGTTCATTTGTATACATTTGTGTGCTTTTGTAAACATTTGTGTGCATTTGTATACATTTTTGTGCATTTGTATACATTTGTGTGCATGTGCATACATTTGTGCATACATTTGTATACATTTGTGTGCATGTGCATACATTTGTGTGCTTTTGTATACATTTGTGTGCATTTGTATACATTTGTGTGCATGTGCATACATTTGTGTGCTTTTGTATACATTTGTGTGCTTTTGTAAACATTTGTGTGCATTTGTATACATTTGTGTGCTTTTGTATACATTTGTGTGCTTTTGTAAACATTTGTGTGCATTTGTATACATTTGTGTGCATGTGCATACATTTGTGTGCTTTTGTAAACATTTGTGTGCATTTGTATACATTTGTGTGCATGTGCATACATTTGTGTGCTTTTGTAAACATTTGTGTGCATTTGTATACATTTGTGTTCTTTTGTATACATTTGTGTGCTTTTGTAAACATTTGTGTGCATTTGTATACATTTGTGTGCTTTTGTATACATTTGTGTGCTTTTGTAAACATTTGTGTTCATTTGTATACATTTGTGTGCTTTTGTAAACATTTGTGTGCATTTGTATACATTTTTGTGCATTTGTATACATTTGTGTGCATGTGCATACATTTGTGCATACATTTGTATACATTTGTGTGCATGTGCATACATTTGTGTGCTTTTGTATACATTTGTGTGCATTTGTATACATTTGTGTGCATGTGCATACATTTGTGTGCTTTTGTATACATTTGTGTGCTTTTGTATACATTTGTGTGCATTTGTATACATTTGTGTGCATGTGCATACATTTGTGTGCTTTTGTATACATTTGTGTGCTTTTGTAAACATTTGTGTGCATTTGTATAAATTTTTGTGCATTTGTATACATTTGTGTGCATGTGCATACATTTGTGCATACATTTGTATACATCTGTGTGCATGTGCATACATTTGTGTGCTTTTGTATACATTTGTGTGCATTTGTATACATTTGTGTGCATGTGCATACATTTGTGTACATTTGTGTGCATGTGCATACATTTGTGTGCTTTTGTATACATTTGTGTGCATGTGCATACATTTGTGTGCTTTTGTATACATTTGTGTGCATTTGTATAAATTTGTGTGCTTTTGTATACATTTGTGTGCATTTGTATACATTTTTGTGCATTTGTATACATTTGTGCATACATTTGTATACATTTGTGTGCATGTGCATACATTTGTGTGCTTTTGTATACATTTGTGCGCATTTGTATACATTTGTGTGCATTTGTATACATTTGTGTGCATGTGCATACATTTGTGTACATTTGTGTGCATGTGCATACATTTGTGTGCATTTGTATACATTTGTGTGCATTTGTATACATTTGTGTGCATGTGCATACATTTGTGTACATTTGTGTGCATGTGCATACATTTGTGTGCTTTTGTATACATTTGTGTGCATGTGCATACATTTGTGTACATTTGTGTGCATTTGTATACATTTGTGTGCTTTTGCATACATTTGTGTGCATGTGTATACATTTGTGTGCATTTGTATACATTTGTGTGCTTTTGTATACATTTGTGTGCATTTGTATACATTTGTGTGCTTTTGTAAACATTTGTGTGCATTTGTATACATTTGTGTGCATGTGCATACATTTGTGTACATTTGTGTGCATGTGCATACATTTGTGTGCTTTTGTATACATTTGTGTGCATGTGCATACATTTGTGTGCTTTTGTATACATTTGTGTGCATTTGTATACATTTGTGTGCTTTTGTAAACATTTGTGTGTGTGTGTGTGTGTGTGTGTATACAATATACAAATACAAATCTGTTATTTACAGATGCAAGGGAATGTTTGGTTATATATGTATCCTCAGAGAGGGATAAAGGCTGTCTGGAGACTGCAGTGGGACAGAGAGAGAGATTTACGGACAGCAGTTACCGACACCTGTGTGTGTGTGTGTGTGTGTGTTTGTGTTTTTGTTTAGTTCTACATTAAACTATTATTTATATTGTCAAGCCGGTACTCACCTCCTCCTTTCCATTAATCCCTTTACAGTTATTTACAGTTAGTGTGTATTTCTATATATACACTTATATTTTTATTATTAACAGTTTTGTTGCTGTATTGTTTGTGCACTGGAAGCTTCTGTCACCAAGACAAATTCCTTGTATGTGTAAGCATAC
>JAVLUX010000026.1:36462500-36482500 GCA_032164185.1 Moxostoma hubbsi | reverse complement strand
CATTCTTCCTTCCTTCATCTTTCTTTCTTTTTTCTTTTTCTTTCTTCCTTCCATCTTTCTTCCTTCCATCTTTCTTTCTTCCTTCATCTTTCTTCCTTCCATCTTTCTTTCTTTCTTCTTTCTTTCTTTCTTTCTTTCTTTCTTCTTTCTTTCTTTCTTTCTTTCTTTCTTTCTTTCTTCCTTTCTTCTTCTCTTCATCTTTCTTCCTTCCATCTTTCTTCCTTCCTTCCATCTTTCTTTCTTCTGTCTTTCTTTCTTCCTTCCTTCATCTTTCTTTTTTCTTTCTTTCTTTCTTTCTTTCTTTCTTTCTTTCTTTCTTCCTTCATCTTTCCTCCTTCCATCTTTCTTTCTTCCTTCATCTTTCTTTCTTTCTTTCTTTCCTTCTTTCTTTCTTCCTTCATCTTCCTTCCTTCCATCTTTCTTTCTTTCTTTCCTTCTTTCTTTCTTTCTTTCTTTCTTTCCTTCTTTCCTTCTTTCTTCCTTCCATCTTTCTTCCTTCCATCTTTCTTTCTTTCTTTCTTTCTTTCCTTCTTTCTTTCTTTCTTTCTTTCTTTCTTTCTTCCTTCTTCTTTCTTCCTTCATCTTTCTATCTCCTTCATCTTTCTTTCTTTCTTTCTTTCTTCTTTCTTTCTTGTCTTTCCTTCTTTCTTTCTTCCTTCATCTTTCTTCCTTCATCTTTCTTTCTTCCTCATCTTTCTTTCTTTCTTTCCATCTTCTTTCTTCCTTCATCTTTCTTCTTCTTCTTTCTTTCTTCCTTCATCTTTCTTCTTTCCTTTCATTCTTTCTTTCCTTCTTCTTCTTCCTTCCATCTTTCCTTCCTTCCTTCCTTCCTTCTTCATCTTTCTTTCTTTCTTTCTTTCTTTCTTTCTTCTTTCTTTCTTTCTTTCCTTCCTTCCTTCCTTCCATCTTTCTTCTTTCTTCATCTTTCTTTCTTCCATTCTTACTTCCTTCATCTTTCTTCTTTCTTTCTTTCTTCTTTCTTCTTTCTTCCTTCCTTCATCTTTCTTTTTCTTTCTTTCCTTCTTTCTTTCTTCTTTCTTCTTCATATTTCTTCTTCCATCTTCTTTCCTTCATCTTTCTTTCTTTCTTCTTTCTTCTTTCTTTCTCTTATCTTCCTTCCTTCTTCCTCTTTCTTTCTTTCTACTTCTTTCTTCTTCCATTCTTCCTTCATCTTTCTTTCTTCTTTTCTTCTTTCTTCTCTTTCTTTCTTTCTTTCATTCCTCTTTCTTTCTTCTTTCTTCATCTTTCTCTTCCATTCTTCCTTCTCTATCTTCTTCTTCTTTCTTTCTTCTTTCTTCCTTTCTTCTTTCTCTTCTTCTCCTTCTTTCTTTCTTTCTTTCTTCATCTTTCTTTCTTTCTTCCATTCTTTCCTTCAATCTTTCTTCTTTCTTTCTTTCCATCCTTTCTATCCCTACTTGTCCTTCTTTCATGTTTTCTTGCCTTCCTTCCTTCATCATCCATCTCTTCCTTCCTTCTTTCCCTTCCCATCTTTCTTCTTCCTTCCATCCATCCATCTCTTCCTTCCTTCTTCCCTTCCCATCTTTCTTCCTTAAAATAGGTTACGTTACATCAGGTGACTAAACATCTCGACTAAGGAGATTCAGGTGAGTGCATTATGAAGGAAGATGGGATGTAATGGAATGGAAACAAGAAATCAAACTAGACCTAAACTAAATATTGCTCCATAGAGGGGTGAATCTAATGAAAACAGATTTCACACCAAAATCGAAATAAATTTTTGCTTAAGGAATGGAAAGGACTGTTAAACTTTTGCATTGTACATTATTGTCATGACAATTAAGCACATTTCCTCATGTTAAATACTAATACAGACAGGACCTGACAGGAACATATCAATAGTAATAAGATATTTAAAAACAGTTTCTTAACATTTATCACCATTGATATAAACCTCAAACACACACACACACACACATATATATACACTCACCTAAAGGATTATTAGGAACACCTGTTCAATTTCTCATTAATGCAATTATCTAATCAACCAATCACATGGCAGTTGCTTCAATGCATTTAGGGGTGTGGTCCTGGTCAAGACAATCTCCTGAACTCCAAACTGAATGTCAGAATGGGAAAGAAAGGTGATTTAAGCAATTTTGAGCGTGGCATGGTTGTTGGTGCCAGACGGGCCGGTCTGAGTATTTCACAATCTGCTCAGTTACTAGGATTTTCACGCACAACCATTTCTAGGGTTTACAAAGAATGGTGTGAAAAGGGAAAAACATCCAGTATGCGGCAGTCCTGTGGGCGAAAATGCCTTGTTGATGCTAGAGGTCAGAGGAGAATGGGCCGACTGATTCAAGCTGAGTGAAGAGCAACTTTGACTGAAATAACCATTCGTTACAACCGAAGTATGCAGCAAAGCATTTGTGAAGCCACAACATGCACAACCTTGAGGCGGATGGGCTACAACAGCAGAAGACCCCACCGGGTACCACTCATCTCCACTACAAATAGGAAAAAGAGGCTACAATTTGCAAGAGCTCACCAAAATTGGACAGTTGAAGACTGGAAAAATGTTGCCTGGTCTGATGAGTCTCGATTTCTGTTGAGACATTCAGATGGTAGAGTCAGAATTTGGCGTAAACAGAATGAGAACATGGATCCATCATGCCTTGTTACCACTGTGCAGGCTGGTGGTGGTGGTGTAATGGTGTGGGGGATGTTTTCTTGGCACACTTTAGGCCCCTTAGTGCCAATTGGGCATCGTTTAAATGCCACGGCCTACCTGAGCATTGTTTCTGACCATGTCCATCCCTTTATGGCCACCATGTACCCATCCTCTGATGGCTACTTCCAGCAGGATAATGCACCATGTCACAAAGCTCGAATCATTTCAAATTGGTTTCTTGAACATGACAATGAGTTCACTGTACTAAAATGGCCCCCACAGTCACCAGATCTCAACCCAATAGAGCATCTTTGGGATGTGGTGGAACGGGAGCTTCGTGCCCTGGATGTGCATCCCACAAATCTCCATCAACTGCAAGATGCTATCCTATCAATATGGGCCAACATTTCTAAAGAATGCTTTCAGCACCTTGTTGAATCAATGCCACGTAGAATTAAGGCAGTTCTGAAGGTGAAAGGGGGTCAAACACAGTATTAGTATGGTGTTCCTAATAATCCTTTAGGTGAGTGTATATATATATATGCAAACAGAGACACACAACTCTGTTCTCTGTCAATGTCAAAGAACTGTCTTGGCCAAAGAGAGATAATATTATCATTCTACACATGAACACAACAAAGGCAAAGAAAAAAGCTAAATTAGAGAGACAGAGAGAGAGAGAGAAGTGTAGCAGACATTGAACACACACTATGCAGAGCCCAGAGTAAACCACAGAGCTTTATCTTGTATACATAGTGTACAACATGCTTAAAGAATGCACAACCAAACAAGCTCTGAACTTCTCATGTGTCTTTGCATATTTCACATCTATTATTTGAATTGTCGTTCAGTTCTCTCAAATGTGACTGCGAGGATTCCCATCATTTGTCATGCCTTTTCCATTAGTTCAAGATTACTGGATAAAGTTTTTTAAACATCATATTGCCACCTTAGTAAAATAATGTCCAAGTCATTTTTTGACAAAATTTGACAAAACCCGCTGAGGCATGGACTCTAAAAGACCCCAGAGAAGACTTCTCCTAACCTGTACAAATAAGGACTTTGTTAACTCTGCTGGCCTGTATATATATATATATATACATACACACTGTATGTCCACCAGTTATTTCCATATCTTTACTATTGCCTGGAAAACACAATTTGAATGCTTAATTTTTATTTGATCTGATTTTCATTGAGTGAAAATGTATTTTTGTATTAACATAAAACATTGTACTGTTGCGCTCAAAAGAGATTAACAATGAAAAACGATACAATTATCATGGCACGATATTTTAATATAGAGAGAAACAGAAAGAAAGAGAGAGCAGAAATAATTTATCATCAAGGCTTTGTGCTGCAGTTTCAAAGTGTAGCTGACTGTGTGTTCGGACAGAAAAAGAGAGAGGGGGAAAAAAGAAGAAAAAGAGAAGATGTGATTAGAGAAAAATGAGAGAGGGAGTGGAGGAGTTATATTTAGCTCACGTGTGTTCTCTCCCATGACTCCTTCAGCAGAGGAACACTGTGCTATTTTTAGACCGCCTCCCCATAACCCACGGTTACCAGCACACACACACACACACACACACACAGCATCACTGCACCACGGCAACACCGCAGCACCCCGCCCCAACATCAGCCTCAGAGCTTCAGACATCATGCACACAAACATCTGAACATCTGATGTCATTTTATTACAGCAGATGAAATTGAAATTATAATTATGTACAATTCAAACGACACATTCCCTCAGACGAGAGGCCACCGAAAAAAAATGACAGGTTATTAAACCCTTTCGACAGCAAGGGACCAATTTTAGAAATGCAAATGTGTGTTTGTGCGCCCACGGGGCAGCACTGTATTGATATTCCTGAAACATTTGATTCTTCATATTTTCGTGACAATTTTCGTGGCAATTAATCCAATTAATTCTTGTTCAAGCATGGTGAAATTGTACATTAGCTCAACTGATATAGAGGTGCAAAGAACTCCGGGAGTCCCGAAGAGAATGTGAGCCGAAAGTGTCATAGAAGCAACACAAACACAACTGTTTTAGCAATTGTTTTTCATCTCACATTTGCTTTTTATGAAACTATTTATTAGGTTTAGGTTTAAGGTTTAGGCTTTGGAGGCCTGTTTTGTTGATTTGTTAAAACCTTTTAAGCTGGGCCTGTGTGGAATTTTTTATTTTTATTTTTTCAATATATTATTAACTAAAGTCTTGAGGGGCCTGAGTAGTTCCTCAAGTAAAGACTCTGACTACCACCCCTGGAGTCGTGAGTTCAAATCCAGGGCGTGCTGAGTGACTCCAGTCAGATCTCCTACGCAAACAAATTGGCCCGGTTGCTAGGGAGGGTAGAGTCACATGGGGTAACCTCCTCGTGGTCGCTATAATGCGGTTCTCGCTCTCGGTGGGGCATGGAATGTGCGTGGATGCCGCGAAGAATAGCGTGAAGCCTCCATACATGCTAGTTCTCCACATGCTCAACAAGCCACGTGATGAGATGCGCGGATTGACGTTCTCAGATGCGGAGGCAACTGATTCGTCCTCCGCCAATACCCCATAATGACAACGTGAAAGATGTTTGTTTGAAATCTTTGCAAAAAGATTTGCCAAGCGTTTGCCATGACACTCAAAATTGAGCTCAGGTGCATCCTGTTTCCACGGATCACCCTTGAGATGTTTCTACAACTTGATTGGAGTCCACCTGGGGTAAATTCAGTTGATTGGACATGATTTGGAAAGGCACACACCTGTCTATATAAGGTCCCACAGTTAACAGTGCATGTCAGAGCACAAACCAAGCCATGAAGTCCAAGTAATTGTCTGTAGACCTCCGAGACAGGATTGTATTGAGGCACAGATCTGGGGAAGGGTACAGAAACATTTCTGCAGCATTGAAGCTCCCAATGAGCTCAGTGGCCTCCATCATCCATAAATGGAAGTTTGGAACCACCAGGACCCTTCCTAGAGCTGCCACCCGGCCAAACTGAGCGATCTAAGGGCCTTAGTCAGGGAGGTGACCAAGAACCCGATGGTCACTCTGACAGAGCTCCAGCATTTCTCTATGGAGAGAAGAGAACCTTCCAGAAGATCAACCATCTCTGCAGCACTCCACCAATCAGGCCTGTATGGTAGAGTGGCCAGACGGAAGCCACTCCTCAGTAAAAGGCACATGACACCCCGCCTGGAGTTTGCCAAAAGGCCACTAAACGTAATGTCCGCAAACAGTATACCGTTGCTCAGCTGTTTCAAACTTCCTTCAAGCTCTGAGCAAAGAATGAAGACGAACTTCGCCATGAGTGTATCAAAGCTTTTATGTCTTGATTCTCATGCACAGCCAAAAAAACACAAGGCATGCACTGAGTGTCATGACAACGGCAAAGCAGCTCTGATGCACTACTGTTTCCTCCAGTCACTCCTCCTCAAATCTAGTTTTAAAGCTGCTGGAAGCAATTTTTATGGAGGAACACGCAGTGAAAGTGTCCCTATTACCTGACAAATTTCACTGAATTAAGTGTCCTGAAACATCACACCTGTCTCCGTGACAGCTGTAGTCTATAACAAAAATGTGATCGTGGGCGCAATCAGATTCTTTGTTTAGCCAAATGGAATAGTTTCATGTGCTTTCTGTATGTCAATCATTCTAATGACATATTCAGCTTCACAAGCAGTTGTCAATTTTGTTAATTTGTCTAGCAAAAATGCTTTTTAAAACACTGAGATCATGCAAGGCTGCTTTCCTGCTCCATATCTGAATACAACGATCTCAGCGGTACAAGGAAACTTTGTAGGGGCCATGTCTAAGTCAGTGGCTTACAGCGCCATAAAGTTTTATAGTTTTGAAACTATTAAGCAACATTAGAAATAAACCAAGGTTTGAACTCCAGACTTTGATGGCAGAAGGTAGAGGGAGAAAATAGCAGTAGAATACACACACACACACACACACACACACACACACACACACACACACACACACAATAAAAAGGGAAAAAGAGGTCCTTCATCATGGAGAAAGCACTTAAGAAGCTGTTGCTACAGAAACAAGCTTTTGTTTAAACTATGTGGGTAATGAAGAAGCTGAGCGGAATATGGTACACAAACAACATACACTCACATTCATACATACACGCACACAAACACATGTACACCCAATATGTGGGATAGGAATTCTTTATACATGTACTTGTTCTGTCATTCAGCCTTTTGTTTAGTTGTTTGTTCTTATGTGTCTCTTTCTTTCTTTTTTCTAACTATAACACACACTCTTCTTGTTAAAGATGGAGAGCTAAGGCTTTTCAAATCTATTGCAAATGCTGAAACTTTGTCATGTCCTTATCCAAAATAGAATAGTACATTTTAAGGCACTTACAATGGAAGTGATTGGGGCCAAAAGTATAGCCACAAGACATGTATGCATGTGTGGCATGGGGACGTGGTCATGTGTCGGTCTGCGGGAGAGAGAGAGCGTTAAGGCTTGTCACCTTGTTCATAATTGCCCCTAACACCTGTCTCTCTCTCTCTCCCGCAGACCGACACATGACCACGTCCCCATTCCACAGCATGTAAAGATAATTTCAGTGTGCTAAAATCTCTTACAGAGTTTAGAGATGGTGTTTTGTCATGGCAAAGAAGTCATACTAATAACTATAATTTTACACATAAGGTTATTAAGTGATTTTGTCACACAAAAATCACTTATAATGTTAACGCGTGTGATGCTTTCCTCTTTTGTCTACGCTTTTAAAACTTCCATTGAAGTTGCCTTACAGTAACCTAAATTGTTGCATGATTTTGTATACATGAGGGACGAGACAAAATCGTTTTTTTGTGGTAATCGACATTGTCACAAATGCTGTTGTCTGAGTTTAACTTGTATTGAACCCAGAATATTCCATTCATTTAAAGTTCATGAGGTTACCAGCACAGTGATTCAACAAGCACATTACGATAAAAACAATATCAAAAGCTGTTTATAAAAATCCCTCTGGAAAGGTTTTTGAAAAGTTTCTGAAAACATACTCCAACCACAATGAGATCCATAATGCCAAATAGAGGAACATTCAAAGCCGTTGTCAGCCTTTGTAAGACTGTTCAAGCCAGGAATATATTAATATGCAGCATAACTCAACCAATTGTTCCAAATGATCAGGCTGTTGCATGACCTGTATTAGACAAATATGGACCTTGTTGTTAAACACAACATGAAATGTAATTTGCACCACATAACTTGAATATACTTAAATATTTTATGTTAAAAAAGAGGGCTCTTTTTTCTTTATAATAATGTGCAGAGATTAATCATACACAATAAAAGCATGAACATTTATTATTACAAGAAATTATATGGTAATTTTAATTTAATATTGTATTTTAAGCTGAATCAGTTGTTGTTGTCTTCAAGTAGTGAAAAAAGGAAGAAAATACTAGGAAAAGACTATGAAGATCTTGTCTGAATATTAAATAGATCTGGACTTCACAGTGAGAAACTCGAATGCAGCCCTCAAAGAAAACAATCTCTTTCGAAGAGAAAAAGTACTGCCGGATAGATCTAAGGCTCTGCGAAATCGATTAGTGCAGGTTAGCCCTCGCACCACTGGATATCTCATTGTCACAGCAACTGCCTCCACTATGATTGACAGGAATGATTGGTATGCAGCGAGGACAACGTCAACTCTTCAGTCGTCCTTATAAATAAAATGAGGCAGAGAAAAAGAAAGAGAAAAGAGGCAGATGGAAGAAAGGAAGAAATGGGAATGCAAAGTAGAAAGGAAGGTAAAAGATGGAATGGAATAAAAATGAGGAAGAATGGAAGGAAAGAAAGAAGGAAAATAATGGAATGGAAAGAAAATAGGAAGTAAAGAATGATGGAAAAGAATGGAATGGAAATGGGTAGTAAGGAGATGCAACTATGAGGAAAAGACTCATGAGGAAATGGGAAAGGAAAGGATGGAAGGAAGGAAGGAAAAGACTGGAACAGAAGGAAGGAAAATAATGGGAAGGAAGGAAGATAGGTAATAGAATGAAAAGGAATTAAATGGAAATGGGATAGTAAGGAGATGAAACATCAAATGTGGAGGAAAAGGGAAGGAAGTAAGGAAGGACCTGAATGGAATGGAATGGGAAGGAAGGAAGGAAAATAATGGAATGGGAAGGGGTAGTAAGGAGATGCAACTATGAGGAAAAGACTCATGAGGAAAAGGGAAAGGGAGGGAAGGAAGGAAGGAAGAAAGGAAGTAAAAGATGGGAACAGAAGGAAGGAAGATAGATAATGGAACGAAAAGGAATTAAATGGAAAGGGGATAGTAAGGAGATAAAACATCAAATGTGGAGGAAAAGGGAAGGAAGTAAGGAAGGACCTAAATGGAATGGGAGGAAGGAAGGAAGGAAGGAAGGATGGAAGGAAAATAATGGAAAGGGGTAGTAAGGAGATGCAACTATGAGGAAAAGGGGGAAGGAAGGAAGGAAGGAAGGAAGGAAGAAAAAGACTGGAACAGAAGGAAGGAAAATAATGGGAAGGAAGGAAGATAGATAATGGAATGAAAAGAACTTAAATGGAAAGGGGATATTAAGGAGACGAAACATCAAATGTGGAGGAAAAGGGAAGGAAGGACATGAATGGGAAGGAAGGAAATAATGGAATGGAAAGGGGTAGTAAGGAGGTGCAACATAAAATGAGGAGGAAGGAAGAAAGGAAGGATAGAAGGAAAAGATTGGAACAGAAGGAAGGAAAATAATGGAAAGTAAGGAGGAGAAGGAAGGAAGGAAGGAAAAAAGATGGAATGGAATAAAAAGGAGAAAAGGAGTAGGGTGGAGGGCAGAAAAATTTAAAGTATGAAGGAAAGAATGTGGTAAGGATGGAAGATGTTATAGAAGGAAAATAGAAAGAAAGGACATTTGGAACAGGATAAAGATAGAAAAGATGGATGGATAAAAGAAAAAAAGAGAAAGGTTGGGAAGGAAGGATGGAAGGAAGAAAAAAGGCAGGGTGGTTCAGTGTTGATGTCTGTGTAACTTGTTTGCAGAGACAACAGAGGAAAGATTGAAACATTCGGAGTATCCAGACGTTAGACACAGATGTGTGTCTGTGGTGTCTCCAGCTCAGTGATCTCACTGCAGCTCAGCACGACTGACACTGCCTAGTGTGTGTGTGTGTCTGTGTGTGTGTGTGTGTGTTTCATACATGTGACTCAGCAGTTCTCACTCGTTCGGGAGTCAGAGTCGAGCGTCTTAATCCACTGTACCCCTCTGAGAAAGAGACGGATGAAAGCAAAGCAGGAGTAAATAATTATTCCATCCTGCACGCCGGCCAGCACATCCCCACAGGCTGTAAAAAACAGAGAGTGTTTGCCCAAGGCTGTTTGTGTACTCCGTTATGTGTGTGATAAATTATTTATTATTGTCTGCAGAGATCTCAGCCTTGTCTTCTGTGAACTGGATGAATGGATGAAAGAAAAACCAGAGGGTTGCTTTCATATTTTGGGAAAGCATCTTACCGTACATCATTATTAGGCAAGAATCACTATAACTATTGCTCATACTGAGTGTTAAGTATTGCACAACCCCCTAATCATAAGTATTAATCTTTGATGCATTGCTACGGACATGAATGATACCTCTAATCTTGATTTAACTTTAAATATTCCCCTTATGGACAATACAAATCCCATAGACTTTCATTGCAAGAGACACCCGAGTCACATTTAGAGACCAGAATATCATAGAGGCTTGGGGGTGTGGGCTTGTTTGACTTTGGCCAGTAACATACTACCTAGCAACAACCCAGAACACCTTAGCAACCATATAACAACACCCTTGCAACCACCTGCATGCAATACCCAAGCATTATACTGGTGAATCCAAGCACTAATCCAAGCATTTAATGAATCTCTTCATTAAATGTTCAAATCTGGTGTATTGTTTTGCATTTAGCTGTCAGCTTTATAATATCCCCTTGAACTGAACTTTACTCACACATACTGTATGCATATAAAATCCCCCCAATATATATTCTGTGTCATATCAGTAAACTTGTGGTCGTGTTTTTCTCCAGAGATTCCTCAATCCGACTCGTGGCTTGAGTTCATTTCCCAACGGCCCTCCATAGGGTCTTATCTCCTTCATTAATCCATCTGTCTCTCTTTCATTCTCTCACTCTGTCTTTCTCTTTGCTCGCTCATAACGGAGAACACAGAATGGTCTAGGATATTGTATTGGTATTCCTTTGAGCCTGAAGAGGTTTTTGCTGCTGTAATTCTGCGCCCATGTTCTTGGCATATGTTACGTGCAGAAGCTTTTTGTAGTGATGGATTTTTTTTTTTTTTGTTTAGTTTATTTCAGACCTAATTGAAATATGGAATGGAATTATATATATTATTAAGTATCATAGAACTCATGCTAGAAAACAAATGAATAAAGTAAATCATATAAAATGAAACTCTCTGAACAGATTGATAGTTTATTATTTCATTTTGCTTTCAAGAAGGAGCTATATGATACCAGCAAGATCCATCCATCCATCCATCCATCCATCCATCCAAACATCCATCCATCCATCCATCCATCCATCCATCCATCCATCCAAACATCCATCCATCCATCCATCCATCCATCCATCCATCCATCCATCCATCCAACCATCCATCCATCCATACAACCATCCATCCATCCATCCATCCATACAACCATCCATCCATCCATCCATGCATCCATCCATCCATCCATCCATTGAGATTAATATTTATATCATTAAATGGTGTCAGATCAACTTAGAGATACCCAGATGTTGTACAATAAAACGTCCACATTTCGTCAAGCCACATACCTTAATTTACTCAAATTCAAAAACCCCATTTCAAAAACCATTGGAAAATCCCAAGGGAACACATGGCGAAATCGACTTCCGGGTTCGCCTACAAATTGGCATCAGGACTGAACAGCTCTCTGGTGCATGGAGCTATAAAATATCTAGAGAGAGCTGTCCGTTAGCATCCCCATTCATCTCTATGGCTGTGCTCAGCTAGTGAACTATCCGTTAGCATCCCCATTCATCTCTATGGCTGTGCTCAGCTAGGGAACTATCCGTTAGCATCCCCATTCATCTCTATGGCTGTACTCAGCTAGGGAACTATCCGTTAGCATCCCCATTCATCTCTATGGCTGTGCTCAGCTAGCGCAGAGTTACCGGGGTCAAGGGTCTAAAAGACATCCCTCTCTCGTCAATCTCGCAGGATTCTTACACAGCATTAATTTGAAGTCGCACAGCAACGAGGAACTCTCGTAAAAGATTAATTTAAATATGAATTTAAAGTCAAGCTCTAAAATAAATACATCTGCTACTTTCAGTCATGAGATATTGTTGGTCACTGGAGAAGTGCATCAATCATCTCAGTTATTGAGAGTCTGACTGGGAGGTCAGATGGTAATATATTCACCCCTTGTATAAGAAGTCCCGGGTTCTCATCCACTCAGACGCAACTTTATATTTTAATAAACAAAGATTGCATCCGCACTTCAGTGGATGTATATCTTGAGTGCATTTTTATTTACAATTTGCTGGGAAAGGAGAGCTATTTGTTTTCAACACAAGCACTTTTTAATTCATTGATTAGGATTAATGCCAATTACGTCACAATAACTGAATAATACAATTTAAAGCAATATATGCCTTAACATGAACTTCTGTCAAAATATTACTGTATCCAAGAAACATGGGGTGCAATATGAGATTTCAAGCAGACAACAGGATTTCTTAATAATAATAATAATAATTATTATTATTATTATTATAAGGCAGAGGCTATTTGCACTGTGCAAATAGTGTTAGACAGATACTATTTACAGGGTTTGGAGGATTACTTTTTAAATGTATTCCACTACAGATTACAGATTACATGCTGTAAAATGTCACTAGTAATGTATTCCATTAGATTACTCAAGGTCAGTAATGTACTCTAAATACTTTGGATTACTTCTTCAGCACTAGTAGATTTTTTCACTTATTTTGACTATAAAAACTCAAAATACACGTGTTAAAAATACACTATCTGAAAAAACTAAATATCTTATGCAGTGTTGTTTCTAAAACAAGATCAATCATATTGATCTCGTTTTAAGGATTTTTAGATATTTTTACAGGAAAACAATAAAAAATTATTATCAAGAAAACCATCAAAGGTCTTAATAGAAAAAAGAAATGATGATCCAACGTGAATTTTCTTGATAAATAAACATGATCGTGTCTGGTAACATCCATCCATCTTCAACCGCTTATCCGAAGTCGGGTCGCGGGGGCAGCAGCTCCAGCAGTGTGCATTTAACATGTGCATGTAAAATGGCTAGAATTAGCATTTTAGCTTAGCATAAAGCTAACAATTTACACAAGGTTTATTTCTATTTCTTCAACTCCAAACTTACTTCAAACGTACTTCTCTGTCTGCTCGTATGAATGTCACACATCATAAGAAAGTGTTTCACTGCTGTTCAAATGCACTTTGGATCATTTATATGTATAAATGTTTTCCATCTGAAAGAACTAAATATTAAATGAAACAAATGACAATAAAATGCAAAGTAATCTCTTCAGTAATCAAAATACTTTTTGAATGTAACTGTATTCTAATTACCAATGATTTAAATTGTAACTGTAGTGGAATACAGTTACTTATATTTTAAATATGTAATCCTGTTACATGTATTCCGTTACTCCCCAACCATGAATAATTGCAGCCCAAATTAAATACTAACAGGTCATTACTCCAGTGTGTTTATTTAGAGTCCCACAGACACCCTACACCAACCTATCACTGCGAGGAAATCAACATTTATATACATTTTTATAATTATTATAAGTAGTATTAAAGAAAAATATAAAGAGTGGAAAAAGCATGGGGAAAACTGGGTCAAAAACTGGATTAGAACCCAGGTCATCTGCAAAGCAAAAGCACATTCACACCATTTTATCACACTAAACCATTGCAGAGACACTAAAGAAACAGACTATTTCAGTACAAATACCCACACTATTGCAGACATTTATACCTAGTGCAGACAGTCACTCGATGATAATAATAATAACAATGTTAAATTATTAACATTATTAAAGTTTCTAATGCTTTCCATCATTAATACGGTAAGATACGAGCAAAAAAATCACAGGCGAAAGCATCTTAACAGATTGCGCTTGGACGAGAAGTTGGCAAGAGAGGGATCCCTTCTCGACACGACCGTTCCCAGGAAGCTTGCAAAATAGAGTCTGCCATCTTTGCTCATGGGCGCTCAGTTCCGGGATCAGGTGTCACATGACTTGTCACTCGTTAATGGGAATAGATAGGGAAAAAAAATAAAATAATAATTCACGCTTTTAAGAGCCATTCTGTAAGTCTGTCACCAGATGAAGATGTACTTTAATTTAATGAAATTATTTCGATTGAAATAGTTCTTGGAAAAAAAATGTGATTTACGCATTAAAAAATCTTACTCTGTGCATGCAAATCATTTAGGCTCTATTTTACCTTCATAAGTTGATAGCTCACAAACTTCACTTGACCTTTGTGTATTTGTGTTTCAGGATGGCTATTCAGGTGGATGAGTTTAACTTTGACAGCATGCCTGTGACGGATCATGATGCATTGTGGCTGGCCATTGATCGCCAACAGAAAGAGAAGAGACAACAGGTGCTGGCAGGACTCATCGGCAGCACACTGGACATCTACTGGACCATCATATCATTTACTCTAGCCAACTTTGCACAACTCTAACTCTACACAACTTTGCTACTTATTTTGCTTTACCCTACATCTCCACTGTTGAACCCTTCCGAGGTTGGCTAATTAGTTATCTCAATTTGATCCTCTGTATGATAATATAGTAAGCCATAAGAGACTGTGTGTTGCAGTGATTTTACAATGGTTAGGGAGTGTCGTAAGGCCTTACATGAAGCGGAGAGCCTGAAATCACTAATATCATGTTTGCATGCATATTTTTTACATTTTGTAGCAATACTTTTGAAACAGTGAGTATTTTATTGAGCATAACTTGTATTGAACCCGGAATATTCCTTTAAGTGATGTTTTGGCCTTTAGTATACAGCAGCAATGGCCATATGATACAAAGTTATCCGTTTTTTAATAAATAATTAAATGTTTTGTTAATCGTATTTATAATGACCTAAGTCATTTTTCTATCCTCACTATTAGCGAAAATGTCTCTGTGTCCGATCATCTTTTTTTGGATACGATTTTACTGGGCTACCCAGCACCAACACCGAGTGATAAACAAAATGTCCCGTCGCACAACACTGGTCAGTCAAATTTGCACAAAATAGATGGCTTTTATTGCTTGTTATTGTATTGGTTAGGACACAATGCATCACATTGTTCATTAGCTTGGTAAATTGTGAACGTTTTATCAGTACATTTCCATCCCATGTTTCTTTGCGACAAAAGGTGTAGCGCATCAAAAAGTTTACCGATATAGCTGATGGAAACGCAAATTTTTGCTAAAATTTTACAAGTGTTGAAATAATATTTTTCCGTTTAACTCTTGCGCATAAAAATGTTGATACTTCAAATGTCGTGAAAAACTTCAGAAAATAGGCATTAAGGCAAAAATGACAGAATTTACCCCAATCGTTAGCCTGTATTAATCATGATGACAAGGTATACATCCTTGAAAGCCAATTTACTGTACGTGAAGCATTACTTGCACTGTTAAGGATTTGACTTAACAGTATAATTGCACTAGTGTTAATTTTGTCACCTATTTTTAATTTAGTCTTAGTCTTAGTCTTATGCCAAATGTCCTTGTTAGTTTTAGTCATATTTAGTCATTCACATATCTTTTTTTGTTAGTCAAGTTTTAGTCGACTAAAAGTCTCGTCATTTTAGTCTAGTTTTAGTCAAAAGAAAACTCAATATATCTTAGTCAAGTTTAAGTCAAAACATTTTAGTCTTTTTTTAAATAAATTATTTCTGAGATTAATTCTGAGATAACCATTTCAGTCAAATAATGTTTCACACATCTCAAATATTGGTTAAATGTCATAATTACCTGACAAAATACACTTGTTGAATGATATGTTGAATTCACTTTGTTAAACGTGGCTGGTTTTCTGATTTAAGAGACACATTCACAAATGATGAACTTGTTCTGAAGAGTATTTTATTAAGCAAATAAGTTACATAAAATATATATAACCTGCATAATGTATGTGCCACAACACCATAGCTAACTGGTTAATTTACAGCGTAGATGCCTAAAATCAGCATTAGCTTATGAGACGTATATTTAAGTTAACTTCCCTGAATGTGTGGGCGGTTAGCCTTTAGATGTCGCTTAAGGTTGGTGGTGTTTTTCCCCGATATTTTTTGTCCGCAGTGCTTCCTGTCAGTTATAATGACATTCTGACTTTTTGTCAATATCATTGTACCTAAAATGCGACCAAATATCGAGCCTCTTCCTTCCACCTAGCATGTCGTCGGCGCTCGTCGCGTGTTCGCCACTGTCTATGATTGTTGTGTTCTTGCTCCATGTAGTTTCGTGTTGCAGCCACAGGAGTATGAGACCTGTTGTAACCGTTACTAGAGCAACAGCGCGAACTCATTCGGAATATTTTGAAGGCGTAACAGCTGAATATTCAATCTCATGGTGAAAAAGTAGAGACGATTGTATACGAAAATGAAGAGAGATTTTATCTTAGTTTTTATTTTATGCAAAACATTTTAGTCTCGTCTTTTTTCGTCAACAATAATGCATGTTAATTTAGTCTTAGTCAGCGTTTTTGGACATTGGTGCAGTCTCGTTATCGTCTCGTCTTAGTCATGGAAAAAAAGGTTGTTGACGAACATATTTAGTCTCGTCTCGTCTGACGAAATTAACACTAAATTGCACAGATCCGATGCTGCAAACACATCTGCGTCATGACACTTCCAGGAGTGCCAACATAAATATCTCGTATCATGCACCTGTAATCAAAAAGTGCAAGGAGAACAAATGAATGGCCACTGTTTGCGATTAATTTAATCGCGGGAGCCATCCCTTTATTTTTGCACTTTTTTCATGACTATAAACTATCAGATCTATTTGTCCAATGCTGAGTTCACTTTCAGAAAACAAGCTTTTGAACATTTCAAAATGTTAACTTATTTTAAATATAACCCTCTTTACCTCAGATCATCTGGGAGGCAAATCGGGGAGGCTAAAGGTACACAATTAGAGATAAACACACAATTCTGTTAGGAAATGGCTTAAGGGCAGATTTATTTTGCGATAAACCAAAACTTATGCGATAAAGTGTTTTTTAAGCAATACGTGATAAAAGACCATTTGAATGGAAACGGGCTGAAGATGGCAAATTTTGCTAACCTTTTTTTAACGTATTTTCACGTCAATAATAAAACAGCGCAAATAGTGGATGTAAACTACTGTAGCAACTTGGTAGTCACAGGTGTTTATGTTGTTGCTGTTTTACAATGGCTTTGAACACGGCATATCCAGTCCAATTTAAGAGTCTTAAGAGTTTTAACTGTCGGTTTTATAAATCTATTTATATCTCTACTGAAGGTGATGGTATGGTATGTTTTGGTTTTCTGAATTGCTGGAGTTTTGGGTTTGAGGAAGAGTGAACCAGTTGATGTTTGCCATGTATGAATGTAATACTGTGTGTGTGTGTGTGTGTGTGTGTGTTTGTGTCCCAGCTGTGAGACTGTCCATAAGACAGCTGTCTCAAACAGCTGGATCTACTGGAACAGACACTATTACATCGTCTAATACAGTGACACATGGTTCAGATTTATTTTTTATGTGTGAGAACATGAGCCTGTGGTAGTGTGCATCTTGCTGCTTGTTAAGTTTACTTAATTAAAATGAAATTTTTTTGCGTTCTATCCATTTCGATTGTTAAAATTGAAGTTAACTTAATCCATTTGCTTTGGGACTACATTAATACTTTTTGAGGTGTTTCTGTAGCATTGATTAAACTGGGCAGGGGATTTTAATTTCCCAGTATCTCCTTTGCATGGGACTGGAAAGGGAGAACGGATGTGTAAAGGGATTAATGGGAAAGGAGGAGGCGAGAACCGGCTAGACAATATAAATAATATTTAATAAAGAACTTAAACCAAAAGACACAAATACACACACAGGACAGACAGCTGCCCGTAAATCTCTCTCTCTGTCACACCACCGTCTGCAGTCGGCCTTAATCCCTCTTGGAGGCTTGATTAGCTTGATAAAGGTGTAGATATTTCTACACACCCGGCCACATCCTCCGTTCTGTCACATTCCTCCCTCGTTCTCTCCAGAATCTGGAAGGGGACAGGGGGAGGGAAACAATAATGATGAAAATAGGGGGTATTTCCTGTAACAGTGTAGTACCCCAACAAAGAAAAACACTGTAAAATTTAAAAGACAGGGAAAAGGGACAGAAAGAGAGAGAAAAAAAAAACAAAACATTTACTCGCCGGTTCTCCGATACGCCGTAGCTTGGTCCCCGGCCACTCCTCCACTCTCTAACGGACACATTATACATACATTTATATGTGTGTTTATTTATGTGCATATATATATATACACAGTGAATTTTTTTTTTTTTCACATATCCCAGCTCAGAGCACAGGGTCAGCCATGATACAGCACCCCTGGAGCAGATAGGGTCAAGGGCCTTGCTCAAGGGCCCAACAGTGGTGTCTTGGCAGTGTTGGGGCTTGAACCCCCGACCTTCTGGTCTGGTCAGTAACCCAGAGCCTTAACCGCTGAGCCACCATTGCCCCGTTCATTATATCTCATTTGGGTGTAACCACCATCAACTCCTGTGATTGTCCTTTAAACCTCTAGTCCCCTTTTGTCAATTGCTAAGCTTATACACGCATCCGCATTGATAACTGCACTGATGATTTAACTGCACTATGAACAGGACTTGATGATGTGCAGCAAAATCGGTTTTGGCATTATGCTGCTTTAAAAAGTGGTAATGTTGCCAGAAAACGTTCATATTGATCTGTGTTGATTTGTGAAAAATGCTGTAGATTAACTGTTACAGCACGCTTTGACGTAAACCGTGACAGCAGAAAATGTTAAGAGCATGTCAAAGGTTTGTGCTGTGAAAGTGAAACCTATGAAACCCAAAAACCATGTATGACATTATTAACAATTTCATGCGTTATAGGTGGGAATCCCCCAGCACCAAAGTGTTCCCAAAATGTCACTTTTAAAAACTGAATCATTAATAACCCATTTAAAATACTGATTCAGAGGTTTTGAGTATCAGTGCATTATCGTGATGTTAGTTTAAAACTAATGTTAATGGATAAGGAAAAGTGTATATTGTAGGTGCGTGGTACTGTTTCTTTAAAGTTTTCCTCTGTTCTTAATCACCTTTTTGCTTTCACTAGTTTGTTAAAATATATATTTAGTGAAACTACAAATATTGTATGTAGACTTTCAATGAAATCACAAATACAAAAAGGAAGGAATCACAATGTAAATCAATGCCCCCCCAGTCTTGCTGTATAAGTGTCTGTTTCACCTTTTTGCAACTCTTTATGTCTCCTGAAGTACTACCATAACTATCACACAATATTTGTTTTTTTGCCCATGACGGCACATTTCAGAAACTGCGCAGGCTTGCTCCCAGATTCATTTACTGTTCATCCGTTCATCATCTCCAGTTCATTTGAGGAGGCTAAAACCCTGTGATCAGACATGAACACTGCTTATCTAAGCAGCACAATCTCTCCTGCCTACTCCTTCATTTTAACAGCGTTTAAACACCCCAGTGATTACCAGCACTTGTTCTGTTTGTGAGCCGCTTGCCACTATGGAGGCTGAATGACACTTACCAAATATTAAATATGTAAAATAATAAAGAGATAAAATCCTGAGCATTGATGTGTGTGAGTGTGTACAGATACATGACATCAGCATGACTTATTAGTTGTGTAGAAACATGAGTGTGATTGGTGGGGTAAAACCAGTGACATGAAGGGAAAGAGGAAGACAGAGTAACAGATAACTGGAACAGATAAGTGTTGTGTTAATTGCTGCCCCATGGGAGAGAGTTTACACATTTATAGTGACGGCTGGCCAGATGCTGTATGCCATCATGGAAGTCAACCAACCATACACAAACAGAAATAGGTAGTTGACATAAGCCTCTTTCAACACTTTTCAACACTTTTAGTGTGGCTGATTTCCATTGGCTAATCACCATATGACTTCAGATTTAAGTCTTGGAGCATCATACCTGCAAGATTTCCTCTGGAGTCGGCTCTAAATATGAAATATTTGTTTATCCTCAGATTAATTGGAATAATTTCACTATCTGTTTGGGCTATCAATTTTTGGACTCCAGATTAAATGAAT